>LR544535.1:151752-169073 GCA_900536305.3 Caenorhabditis sp. 40 LS-2015
CTCTCTCTCTCTCTCTCTCTCTCTCTCTCTCTCTCTCTCTCTCTCTCTCTCTCTCCCAAAAACCTAAGAACATTGCCTAATAATGACAGATTAGCCAGCTGTGAGGTTTCCCCCGATAGATTGAAATTCACCGAAGAGACATAGAGACGAGAGGAGATAATCTATTCTGACATGATGATGTACTTGAAATTGGAGGGGGTTCACTTTTGGTCGCCCCTACATGTATTTGGAGCATGTTGGAGCCACACACAATGATGGAAGTTACTAAAGGAGGCCCCATTAGGTTCTTGGGGAGTAATTAGTACTTAAGAGAGGAGGAACAAGAATGCGCGGGAAAACGAGGGAAAACGGCAACCGACAAAAGTTCAGGCTCCGCCCATTTTTTCATCAAGTTAACCCAAAAATCATCTATTAATATTGATAATCATTCAGTTTCAAAAAAAAACTTTACTGTAACAGAAATTCCATTTTGAAAACTTCAAAAACTTCAAAAATTACTATCTATCCACTTAATAACGATCCTCTAGAATCTAGACTCCGCCCTTCTTTTAGAAGATATAAAAAAGTGCAGAAACCCAAAAGTAGGAAAACAAAAAGCAAGTAGAACTTTTCTCTCCCTCTAATTTGATTATTCATGCTTCTCTGCTCTTCTTGCTCTTTTGAGCAAGAGATAGGAAAAGAGCAGTAAAAAAGAACTGGACAAGTTTTGAGGGAAGAAAGGATAGCTAATTTGAAATTCTATCGCGTTCCAAGTTCGAGAGAAACAGAAAGACGATGTGGAAAGAAAGATAGATAGTTAGAGTTTGGAAATCGATTATGGATAATTAATGACGTTTTAAAATCAGGACGTTTTGGAACCGCAAAAGTTTGGAACTGGGACGTTTCAAAACCGAGACAATTTAGAACCTTTGAAGTTTTGAAACCACGAAGTTGCAAATTCTAACTAATTTTTCGTTCATGCATGGTAACCTAGACGTTCTAAAACGGCAAAATTTCAACAATGCATTTTGAAACCGCGATTGTAGAGAACCTCGCCGTATTCAGTTTTGAACTGTCTCGGTTTTGGAACGTCTAGAAATTCTAGACCCTCGAATACCATCAATGAAATAGAGAAAATGAAACAAGCTCAAAGCAACATTTTACGAAAAGTTTTATGTTTTCTACCAATACTAAAATACCAAATCTCACTGAACTAACAACTATTAACAACTGATAGAAACACTAAAGTTTTTGGAAGTTTCAAAATAAGTTTTGAATTTATTTTTGGCGGGAAAATTTTGAACTAGTTTTCAAAAAGGAAAAACTATGGAACTTACTGAAACTAGATGAGAAATTATTGAGTTTTGACTCAATTTTGGGTGAAAGAAGAAAAAAAACAGAACAAAAACCTAAAATTTCGAAATGTTTGCTTGTAAATTAAAAATCAGGTTTTGTTCTACCAAAGAAAACTGAAATTCGGTAAGTTTATGTATTTATTCAAACTCTGGAAGATTGATCAAATGTCATAAAACATTTTGGCTTTTGTAGAAAAAATGAAACTGAAAAAAAATTGCAAAAAAACTTGACATTTAGGAAACAAATTTTGACAAGAGAGAAACGTCAAAATTCTGAAACTGTTCGACTATGATTTCCAGGCTCAGTGGCTGAATTAGCTCAAAAACGCTTTTGTTGGATATGGCTGAAAATAGTGCACCAGAAAACTAAGGACCTATAGATTAGGAGAAAAACCACCTACAATTTTCAAATTTTCTGCGAGAAACCAAGAAGAAAGTTGAACACACAAAATCTCCAAGAGCCAACAGAGCTATAAAGAGGACGGGGGGAGCAAGCAAAGAGCAATAATAATGATGAATAAATGCAAATTTCACTCTCTCTCTCTCTCGAAAAGGGGGTCCCCCCCTCAAAGGGAACATGCTTCATCCTTCATGAGAGAGAGAGAGAGAGAGCACCCCCAGGCTTTTCAACAGCACACACACATGCTCTCCCCCAGTCTTCCTTTCCTGTCTATGTCTCTCTTTTTCCGTGTCCTGGCCAAGGGGGGTCCAGAAGAAGAAGTAGAAGAAGACGTGTAGTAATGCTTTTCACGTCGAGGATCGATAAGTAGAGAGAGAGAGAGAAGGAGCCGTGTGTTGTCTTCTTCTCGTTTGTATGGGTGCGTGTAGGGGGTCCCAGGGACCCCCTATTGGGGTGCCCTTGGGATTGGAAAAAGGTGTTGAATTGGGAAAAATGGGGAACTTTTTGGAAGATATTTGACTAGATGTCGCACAGACTTTTGACGCTCTCTTCTAACTGAGAATTGTTAAATGGGATACCACCAGAAGAAACATCACGAAAACAGTCGGATTCATTATGGAGACGAGACGAAACTGAAAATTTTCGAAAATTCTTCAGTTTTCTATTAGACTGTTTGGAAAGTTTCAGTCACTTTTAGTGTCACAGAAGTTGATTGTGAAAATAATCAAAACGGAAAGGACTACCAGGACTCCGATGGCCGCTAGTTGAAAAATAAAGTCTCACTGCACGAGTAGAGAAGCATGATTTCAGTTGGCGTGTTGACACTGTTAGACCGTACCACTATACAGCCAAGTTTCCGCAGCGGTTTGCCCTATGAAAACCTGGCGAAACAGAAAATTTTGTATTGTTTTCTACAATTGCCAAAACTACCCCACACAGTTTACATACACTCTAGAAGCCTCCAGAATGCTCTAGACCCATTCATAATCCCACACAATGTTCTAGAACTATCCAGAAACATGCAGTATGCTTCAGATGTCTCCAGAAACCTCTAGAACTTCTTTCAACTTCTACATCTTCTACATATGTACAACATCACTCTCACTAAATAATAAAGAGAGACCTGTGACTTCTGCCAAATGTGAAACAGAAATATCCGGAAAAAGTCTATCACAATTTTTTCCAACTTTTCAGCTCATTTGATTGAGGCAAAACTTCTGAAAGCTCAAAAAGAAAAAAAAATTTGGTAGTGAAACTAGAACAGAACCTTCACTATTTTTTTTTCTGGAAGAACTCAAAAATGGAGATCTTGAAAGAGAAAAATATGGAAAAGTTTCTAGATTTTCCTGCTGAGTTCAGCACATTCTTCAAACAACCAGTGATATGAAATTTGAACAAACCAACATTTTGAAATGGTATAATTTTTTCAGTTTCCAGAAGTTTGTAAGTTACGAAAACGTATTAACAAACAATGTGGAATCTCGACCCTTGAAACTGCTCAGAGACATTCAGAATCCTCCAGAATTTTCCAGAAAATTTCAGAATCCTCCAGAATCCTTTTTTCTTTGAAAGAAACCAACCGCAGAAAAGTCTGAAAATTTCCAGTTTCAAGATTATCATAACAACTTTCTACCTCGGTTCCGCCTAATTACTTTCTCGCAAGCTTTAAAAATTCTTAAAAATTCTTCAGAATCGTTCGGAGCACCAGAAAAAAAAACGTCCAAAACAATTCAGAATCCTTAGATTCTCTCAGAATCTACCAGAATCCTCGACAATCCTTTTGAATCTTCAAAGACTCCAGAATCTCAACATGGAGTCAAAAATCCTACCGTTAAAACGAAAATTGAGCATTTGAGGACCCCAAAAAGTACTCAAAAGTTGTACTATTATAAGAATACACTACTACCACTACCCATCTGTCCTTTTCTAGGATGAGACAAAAGGGAAGAAGAATGACAACAAATGGGTGGTGAAGAAAGACGGATATGGAAAATAGTTATAAATCAAAAAGACACTCGTCTAGAGGAAATGTATACACAAGTGGTGGTCCCCCGGGGACGACAAAATGACGGGTTTTGTTTGGACTATTCTGCATGAGCTCGTGTTGCTCTTTTTTCGGGTGCAAGTGTGTCAAACTTTGGACAGATGGGCTTGAAAAATCAAAACTCATAGAAGAAAAAATGTGGTCGATTTGGACGAGAAGTTTTGGAAGTGAGGGACTTAGAACGGATACAAAAAAAATAAGTGATCAAGGAAACATTCAGAAACAGTGAAGAGAGGAAAAGGTAGCATTGTATTGAAGGTAAATGCATTTCATTTGGATGCTGTAATTAAACGGGTTACTGTAAGCAGGTCGGAAGTGATAATGTATGTGCCGCAGGAATACGAAGAATGAGAATTTCCGGAACTTTTGAATCTCGGAATAGTTCAACCGGAATTCGGTTCAGAAAGTCTGGAACTTTTCAGAACTTTTCATCCCGTTCCGCAGACCTCTAATAGTATGGTATTTCATGCGTCTTTGATTATCACAGAGAGTGTCAACAGCTCAACGGTTCTGAAAACTTTCCCTATTTCAGTACATCGATAAGTGTCTCAGATTTTGACAACATCTAGTAGGCTTGTGGTGGTACCAATAAAGAAAGCTTAAAAATTACTCCAAACACCCAAAAACCCGAAGTGAGCAATTCTCTAAGCCAACAACTTTCTTTTTGAAAAATTTCCTCTCTGAGACGGTTTTCGAGGGGTTTAGAGCAATTTTTGAGCTGTTTCAGTATGCTATTGGGAATCAACAAACTTGATTACATATTTTGACACAACGAATTCTCCATGCAGATCACTATACGTTGTCACAATTTGGTAATTTTATGGATGTACTGAAATAGTGAAGTTTTTCAGAGCCGTGTCAAATTTTTGAAAAAAGCTTGTTATATCTTCTAAGCCAATTTCGAATGTCTGTTGTTAGTCTCTTTTCGTGTATGAAACCAAAACAAAAAATTATCGGGACATTCATGGATTCTGAGAAACCGGTAATTCATCTTTTTTTAGTCAAATCTCTTTTTTTTTGGAAAAATTTGAATAATATTTCACTGCTTTTCGACATTCCCTATGTACGGATTGTGCTGAGCATTTTTCTTTTATCTTCCCGCCATATCGCTTTTATTGTATTTTAGCTCCTCCCCTTTGGCTTGGTATAAAAGCCCTCTGTATTGTAAGATCTGAGTGTGTGTCCAGGCTCAGTAATGTCTAGATGTAAAACACATGATTGATGATGCGGATGATAGAAATTCGGTCGATCTAAGATCTGACTAGATTACTTTACCTGTTGAGTTTCTCTAGGGAGTGTTCAGTCATCTGCAAATCTTAGGCCACGACAGGCCAGGAGTTCAAATCTGGGTAACAAGACTACTCAATAACTCCTACTGAACTACATGCATGAACTCAAACTCTATATAGTTTGCGATTTTGATAAACTTTCTGAAACAGAGCTATTTGGTCTACATTCACCAAATAGGTTTCATTAGAATGGAACAAAAAAGAAAACTAGGAACGAAGTACACTGAAAACCAATATTTTTCCGAAAGTTGAGAATGTACTAAAACAGTAACACTTCCAAACTTACAATGATACTGTGAATGGCAAATAGAAACCTTGAAAAAAACGAAAACATAATCGTTTTCTTGGATGCAAATCGTTTACCAAGTTTAGTCAGTACTGGTAGATCAAACCAGTTCAAATCCTAAAGCTGGATTTTTGATCTACCCCATTCTACCGACAACCTCAAACTATTCAGGCTCACAAATAATTTATTCAACTTTCATCAGTCAAAAAACAACCGGGAAAACAACCAAATGGATATGGCACAGTTTTTTGTTTTGTTTCGTTTTTCAAAAAAAAATCGTTTTTGGAATGGCAGAAAAAAGATATGACAAGTCACAGGGAAGAACAAGGAATGCGTGTGGTGAAGACATGAGATCATAGGAAATTTGAGATTAGGGTTCCCTGAAAAGGGGGCGGGGCTTGGATCAATGTCGACCACCGGTACCAGAATTCGATGGACGGTGTGGTCCGAAGAAGCCGTATAGGTAGGGGTTGACAACCGAGTTGAAGATGATTAGTTGTTGGCAGAAATGGACCTGGAAATAGGGGAGGTTCATGGTACTTAAATGAGGTTTATATGGCCTCCCAATGGGGTCCGTGGGAACCATATGGGTTCATGGGAGCCATATAGAGTCATGGAGGACTTATGGGGTCATAAGGTCAACATGGAAACCCAGGGATCAATGAGGTTCTTTGGAGCCGAGGTGCATAACTTACATGTTTAAGGTACGACTCGAAAAAGTCGCGATGCAAAAACTGAATAAGACTGATGAGGTTATAAGGCAGCCAACAGATGATGTAGGCCAGGACAAGCAAGAAGGACACGCGTAGAGCTCGAGATCTGCAGTTTGGGTTACGGTAAACGCTCTTTAAAGGTTTTTGGATCATCTACCGATTCAAATTCGCATTATAAGAGGTGCTAGTATGGACGCCGGTTCTCATCACCGCCGACGCCTCCGATGGTGAGATTGAGGGTCTTTGGGTTAAGGGAACCTCCGTCTCATCGCTGACCACGATCCTGGGAGTGGCTGAAAACAATCGAATTTTCCCGGGTCTCGCCGCGATTACGGTATCCCTACGCATGGGCTTCTCGACCTCCTTGATGTTGACGTGGCGGGAGAACGTCTTCAAAGGGTTCCATTCAGAGGCGCGAGTTAGTACAGTATCTACCGTATCGCAGCCGGTGTGAAAGGAGAACGAGGAGGTGTGGCGGATCGAGGGACGAGAGTTGATCCACACCCACGAGATGACGATGATGTAGGAGAGCTGGAAAATTTGTACTCATTTTAAGGGACTTTCAAGGTTCGAAAGCAAGTATAAGTCAAGTTATGAAAACATTTACATTTTCAGAACTATATTTTATGACACTAGTACAGGTAAATTTTGATTTCATATTGTTAGTAGTGATAGATAAGCTTCCAAACTCTAGAACTGATATGAACCGAGTTATGAGCAATTGAAAGTGCTCGGTTTGACTGGAAAATGAGGGGAAAAACTTTTGCTGCTTCGGTAATTTGACAAAATATGGAACTTGATTAAAAACCTATTACATTATAGCCCAGGATAGCTAAAATTGAATCAAGTTATGAGCATCTGAAAGTGTGCTCATTTTGAACCAAACCCACCATGATAATAATACACGGAATCCAGAAAACCAGACTGATATGAAGGATGCTGTACCAGAACTCTGCGTCAAACGTCGCCACCACCTCCGGCTTCCCGTCGTTCTCCATCCTGGCGATCTCCCAAATCTGAAGACACTGCGACCAATTGTATTCGGGGAGAGCCAGGTAGGCGCGCCAGACAAAAAGTTGCGGGCACGAGATGACGAGGGCGACGATCCACGCAACGATGAGCATCATTTTCGTTCGTCGGAGAGCTTTGTTGGGACTGTGATGGGATGGTGAGAGGACAGAGAGGAGGCGGTCCACGGCGATGCACACGATCACGTTGGAGGAGCTCTGGAAGTTGGGAATCTTCAACGGGGGTTCTCGAAGGCTTCAGAATCACTATGGAGCCTCATGTCCCAATGAAGATATAACATCTTTTTTGAGTTCTTAGCCGAGAGACAACGACTTCTCTGTTCCAAGTCCCTGATATTCCGGAGGAAATTCACTTGAACTAGTTCTTGAATTTTACTAGGGCGTTTGGAGTTACACAATGTGTTGTAAATCATTGGAAAGCTGAGAAAATTTGCAATCGATTGATATAATTTAATCTTGCTGCGGACTCCGCTTTCTCGAGAAAACTGAATTCGAAGCTCGTAAACCCTGTTGATTTGCACTGAAAAACTGGGTCCACGTACTTCGAATTCAATTTTCTCGAGAATCCCAAGTCCGCCGCAAAAACCAATTATATCAATCGATTGCAAATTTTCTCAGCTTTCCAACGATATATGACACATTATGTAAACTCTAAACATTACTCCGGTTATTCCCTAGTAAGATGAAAAACTCTCGCATCAGTGAATTTCCTCAAGACGAGTCCAGAATATCAGGGACTTGGAACAGAGAAGTCGTTGGCTCTCGGCATAGACCCCAAACAAGATGTGGCAAAGTCTGCAGTCTCCAGACAATTGGGTTTGAAGCACTGAATAACAGTTGCTTTGTACTTAAAACTACACGTTAACATTTTTGAAGTGGTTTAAGTTCTTCAAGGCCAATTTTTTCGAGAATACAGAGTCCGCAGCAAAAACAAACTATATCAATCGATTGCTAATTTTCTCGGCTTTCCAACGATATATGACACACTTTGTAACTCCAAACATAACCCAGGTTATTGCCTTGTGAGATCATCAGAACGTTAATAAGATTTTAGGGAGGTAAAGTCTTCAAATGATCGTGGGACCTACTCAAGTTCTGTGATCTAGATCAGCCTGCAGAAATCAACACAAGCTCTATGATGCTATAATGAGCACTAGGAATTGATAAGGTTTCTATGAGGTTCATAAAACTTTAAAAGACCCCCGGGTCTATGGATTCATTGAACTCCAATAGATTTTTTGAACTAATCTCCGATAGATCACCATGTACTCTCATTGCCTTAATTTCTGACAAACCTGAAACGCAAAAGTGTGAAACATCTTGACAATCTTGCACAGCGCGTCTCCACCTCGCCAATCGTAGGTTAGCAACCAGCAAGCTCGAGACGGCACATAGATGAACAGCACGAGAAGGTCGGAGTAGTTCAGCGACCGTTTCAGCAGGTCCAGCCGGGTTGACGTGGGTCGTTCGGACAACTGGAAATTGAAATAGAAGTTTCAAAACGCTTCAGTTTTTTCGCCTTGGCTTTACTATCCCACCAAACATTGTAAGTTTACATAAAGACCCCAATCTTCTAACCCACCTGAGTATACGCCGCCAAGTTCAATGGAGCACCCACTATGAAGTTGAGTACCAGTGTGAACATCTCTACATAGTCGCCTAGAATCGGCTCCGGTGGCATTATCGGCTCATTGTAGGATTCTGAAGTGGACCCGACTGACGACGTCATCATCGTTGAAGTGGTTAGATTTGGAGGAAGAAGGAGCATCTGGAAGAATAGCGATCTTCGAGTAATAGTATGTAGAAATTGTAAGATTATAAGTGTAGAAGTGGAAACGGGGAAAAATATGGAAAGTGACGAAAGAGGGAAAAATGGGCGGAGCCTATGGAAAAGTGGAAGAAAATGAGAAATTTCAGCTGCGTTGGTACGAAAAATCACCTGTTTCTGGGGTTATTTTCAACGGTGGAAATTGGAAAATTATGATGTTAGTCAGAAAGGAATCACGTCAGATTTTCAACAAGAAAAAATGTGCAACGAAGCAAACTTTCTCATGAGATGGCCAAGTTTTTGGATAATAGTAGGAAGACCCATCATTTTCCTTATTTAGTACATTTCCACAAGACGACTCCAAAATATCAGGCACTTGGAACAGAGAAGTTGTTGATCTTCTTCCTTTCAGTCGGAAAAATAAACTTTTTCTCCCCCATTTTCCTTGATTGAATAGAGAAACTCGATGGATGGATTAGATGGACAAGGTGACGTGATGAAGAAGAGAGAAGGGGAGATTAGGCGGCTCGCCTTTTTGCTCTCTCAACTTGGTCCAAGTCCGGAGAGCTATTCTCTCTCAGAATTGAGAGAGAGAGAGAGAGAGAGAGAGAGAGAGAGAGAGAGAGAGAGAGAGAGAGAGAGAGAGAGAAGGGTGAAGTGTTTTGCCTTCGGGGCGTGAAAACTTGAGATAGCAAAAACAGATGAAGAGATTCAGAGACGGACAACAAGAGCCGGCTTATTGGTTCGAAACGGNCGATTAGACGAGATTAATTTTTCTTGGTGGGATTTATTTTTGACTAAAACGGGACCAGGGATTATGAGTTTTAGAGATCAAAATGAGAAAGTGTGCTGGAATTTCAGAAATCCCCTTTCCTGGACTTCCGAGGGATTAGAAACGAAGATTTTGACGTGTAACCGATTTTCTCAAAATTGGCTCCAAAATGTTGGCTCATTTTAACCCTATCTTGTCTGTCTTGACTAGGGAAACCCAAAAAACTTAGTCTCATTGTTTGAAATGGACATTGAAGCGAGATGCGCGTTTTTCTAAAAAGATGTTCCAGCTACAGTAAAATTCTCATAACTTGAAGGAGGATTCCGGGCGAAATTTTGTTTTCAGCTTCGAAATGTGTAATCAAACGTGCTGATTCCAAAAATAATAATGAAAAAGCTCAAAAATTGCTCTCAACACCCGAAAAATCGCCTCAAAGTGACAACTTTTCAGAAAGTGACCCCTGTTCTTCTCAATTCGGCCACCGAGTTTCCGCCTATTTTTAATATGCTCTTCTTGCTGAAATTGATGATTCGTCAACTTTTGCAATCTTTTCATCATTTTTTAGCTTAAAAAATCCGGAAAAACCCATTAAAAATGAGCGAGAACTCGGTGGCCGAACTGAAAAATATGGGCCATCAGGGGCCACTTTCTCAAAAAATAGCCTCTTTGAGACGATTGCTCAGGTGTTGATAGCAATTTTTGGACGTTTTTATTATGATATTCAGAGTCAGCATGCTTAATTACATATTTTTAAAAAAAATTTCCGGGACCCTCTTTTGAGTAAAAATCGATACCGCCAAGCCTATATAAGTCGAAAAACAAGTTCACTTTTCTAGGTTGAAATTTCAAAAGTATCTTTAACAGTAAAAATTGAATACCAACATATAGAAAAGCTTCTCCAGATTCGTTCACTCATTTTCGTCTATCAATTTTAGTTTCTACTTTGTGTAAAATAAGGAGTTATGATCAATCCCACAACTTCCACCCCCCTCAAACCTAGACTCTGAAACCGAAAAAGTTCATGCTTAACTTCTTCTCGCCAAGTGCAAAAAGCGAGTCAACCTCCTTCCTACTTGTTGTCATTTGACAACCCCCATCAAATGAAAAAGGTCCAGCGAGTTTTATGACTTTACACTACTTCTACTTCTTGCCCCGCAGCACATAGAGCACACACACAGAGAAAGATAAAGACGTAGAGGGATGGGTGTACGTAAAAGTGGAAAAGGAGGAGCTGAAAAGTTAAAGTTCAAAGGGAAATACTTGACAAAGGTCAAAGTAAGGAATTATCAACTTTCAAGAAAAAGCCGCTACACTAGTTTCCAAGATCTTGGAATCTAAACGTAGAGATGATGAAACAGTGTTAAAAATGCAAGTGAAAGTCCTCGATTGAAGGTATTTTAAACGTTTCAAAACCGAGGACATTTCAAAACCGGGACATTATAGAACTTTACTGTACACTGGCATGGTGCAGTCACAGCATATGAATTGTTGGTTCATATTCGCTAGCATCCTTGCTCTTGTTAATTTTGGCTTTCGCTCAGGAATATTAGTAACCAAACGTTGCTCTCGAACACCAAAAAGCTCCTGAAACTATGAAACAAAACTTCGAAGTTGAAACCGAAAACTTGCAAAATATAGTCTGCTTCCCGATAAGCTATTAAGCAACGACCATCATTTCTATAGTTACTGGAATCTGGGTAATGGTTGAATTGCAAACATTGAACTATTTTTCAGTTTCACTATTGCTACAACAAGTTTTGACTAATGATATTTCGTTGATACTCCTGAACGAAAGACAAAATATCAACCACCATTTTGAAAACTCACCGAATAGAGAATATTTTACAACCAGCTCGGAGTTAAAAGATGTGTTGTATATCATTGGAAAGCTGAGAAATTTTGCGATCGATTGATATATTTGGTTTCTGCGGCGGAATCCGCATTCTCGAGAAAAGTGGACTTGAAGAACTAAAATCACTTTGAAAACTGTTTTTCAGTGCTTCAAACCAAATTTTCTCGAGAATGTGGAATCCGCTACAAAAACTGAATATACGAATGAATTGGAACTTTTCTAAGCTTTCGAATGATATATGACAGACCCTCTTACTTCAACCTATGTGTGAACCAGACCCTATTAAAAGCCAAGGATGAACGTTTATTTAAAAAATGTTCAGTTTCAATGAATCCATATATCTGATAACTGTAAAAAGTCACGATGGAAAGTTATCATAGAAAGTTATCGAATATCGAAAAAAACCTCTTCAAAAGTTCGATCAAAACCGAACATGAATTATCATTCATCTCCGATTCGAAGATGCAATAAAATGAAGAAAAAAAACATCATCCACTTCGTCTCCCATCTCTCTTTCTGACCCCTCCTACTTCGATATTCCATATTCAGAAATGCATGTGAAAAAAAATGTATATTCATCGGAAAAATTTCCCCCCTCCTCTTCCTCTCGATTCTGGCTAATCTTGCACACACAAATTGAGAGCAAAGATATGATCCATGCGCATAAATTAGTCACGTAAGCAAGATATAGAGCACACCTTTCGCGCTTTCTTTATTTTTGTCCTAGAAGAAGGTCAGCAATTTTCGAAAAGAAGAGATAGAGACCAAGAATTATGAGTCTTCAATAGGAGGAAAAGGAAGGATTGGGGAGGGGAAGAGGATCCTTGAATTTGAGAGGAGGGTCAAGTCGAAAAAAGTTTGAAGAGAACAAAAAAACGGCATAAGGGAAACCCTAGACACGGCTCGAATTTCGTGGAGATGAACTAGTCTCGAACACAAGGCAAAAAGCAATACTATGAAAAACTCGCTAAAAAAGAGTTATAGCCGGAACTGGAAGATTTGGAACTTTTGAAAAACTGAAGAACAATGCAGAGGGAGAAAATAACGAACTCTCTCAAAAATTGCAAGAATTCTATACTCTATACCTAAAACTGGGATCATTTTCGAAAATTTCGGCCCTTCAAAAATCATTGAAACAGATTCGGCTTTTTTCGGCTTGATGATGAACAGTGACACATTGTTACCAGAAAGAACGCCACTCCGTCTAATAGTAAGCCCGCCCATTTTGCAGCCATAATTATTATTTCGGACCATATGGAGCAAGGGAAGCACCCTATTTGTAGTCATAGAGAGATAGAAATAAAAATGTTAGTGGAGAAAAACATATCAATAGGTGTACAACGACAGAGAAACCATTGTTACCAAATAATCCCAAGTCCATAAATGACCCATTTGAAACGGGAACTTTTCTGAAAAAAACTTCCGTTTCAGACACTCTTTTTTTGAAACTGCCTTGAAAGTTTTGAAACTCAGATAAAACCACGATCAGCAATGGGCGTAAACTTATTTATTTCACGGAATCCGCGAAACATACAATTTTACAGATCAGCAACTCGTAAAATCAGTAAAATAAATAATATGGAAAACTCGCTAAAAATGGGCCGTAGATGGACCTGAAAGATGTGGAACTTTTGAAAAACTGGAGAATTTGGATTAAAAAGAGATTAGAGTACTATCTCAAGAATTTGGAACAGTTCCATACTCTATAACTGAAACTGAGATCATTTTCGAAAATTTAGAATTCGGCCCTTCAAAAATAATCAGAATAGGATTCGGGGTTTCGGCTTGATGATGAGCAGTGACACATTGTTAACAGAAAGACTCTATCTAATAGTAAGCGCCGCCCATTTTGCAACCATATCGGCCAATTTTTTTTGGTTGACCACATGGAGCAAGGGAAGCAGCCGATTTCTAGTCACAGAGAGATGAAAATGAATATTTTAGTGGAAGAAAACATATTAGTAGGAGTGCAACGGCAAAGGAAAATAAATTGTTTCTAAAGAATTTCAAGTCTATAAATGACCCATTTGAAACTGGAACTTATTCGAAAAAACTTCAGTTTCAGATTCTCTTTTTTGATACTACCTTGAGGGTTTGGAAGATATTCAGAGAGGTCTCTTATCAGGCACGGGCGTAAACTTATTTTTTTACAGAATCCATGAAACATAAATATTTTACGGATTAGCATCTCAAAATCAGTAAAATCCGTAAAATCCGTAAATTTAGTTTTCAAATATTTTTCTGTCGAAACTTTTTTCCCGATTATTCAGAAGGAGATGAGTTTTGTTCGCGCTGCACTAGTTTTGAACTCAAAAATATGAAAAACTCGCTAAAAATGAGCCATAGATGGACCTGGAAGATGTGGAACTTTTGAAAAACTGAAGAACAATGCAGAGGAAAAACTCTCTCGAATATGAGGAAGTATTCTATACTCTATAACTGAAACTGGGATCATTTTCGTAAATTTCGATTTTGAGCCATCAAAAAACATCGAAATATATCCGGTTTTTTTTTCAGCTTGATGAAGAGCAGTGACACACCGTTAAAAGAAAGAACGACACTCCGCAAATGCAACTATCTTATAGTAAGCCTCGCCCATTTTGCAACCATAATTATTTTTCTGACCACATGGAGCAAGGGAAGCAGCCGATTTTTAAGTCTTTAAGTCATGAAAATGAACATTTTAGTGAAAGGAAACATAAATTAATACTTTGACAAGGGGAAGGGAACGTAGATTGTTTCCAAAGAATCCCAAGCCCATAAATGACCCATTTGAAACAGGAACTCATTCCAGAAAATTTCAGTTTCAGACGCTCTTTCTTGAAGCTTCCTTGAAAGTTTTGAAGGTCTGCAAAAAGGACCCCGATAAGCACTGAAAAGTCCACATGGAGTAGACAGAGCAAAGAGATCATAAAAACACAGAGAAACGTTTCCGTTTCCACTTATCTCCATTAGACAATGGGAAACGTCAAAGTGTTGTCATTTCCTTGTATATGGAGTTTTTTTAATGGTCCATCTAGACTTGAGAAGTTGCTCTAAAAGTGAGAAATGATCCCAGCTGATTCTGTAGCTGGAAAATGACAGGGAGAAGGGATTTGGGATGACACAAGAATATCGCTGTTTCTTAGGTCCCTTTTTTGTCATATGCAGGTCCAGGCGCGTGCTAAATCTAGCTAGAAGATCTTGACAGTTCTTTCTGGAGAAATTGAAACCGGGAAAAAAGTTTTGATTATTTATGATGAGCAATAGGTGCATTGCCAGCGGCTTATAGGCCTTCAGAAATCCATCGACCTGCAGTCTGGGTTCGAGGTTAATGTTCGACCACCAAACCTTTCAACATGTCAGAAAACTTGGATCATAGGGGTAAGGCATCGTAAGGCATCTAATGATGAATGGTCACGCGATCCATATTTATCATCTAACAAAAACAGCAAACTTCGGTTATCAACATTGATGATGTATTGGAAGTGGTCACACAACATGAAACTCCTATGAAGCCAACATCCGACACGAACTAATAGCTCAATAAACGCAAGATAAGTTCTCGAAGTTTTGAAACTGAAATTTTCCGAAAATCTGAGAGGCGCACTTCTAGCGTCTTAAAAACGAGGTTAAGGACACAAATAAGACGAGGAAGTGAAACAGAGGGGGGCGAGATTAAAATTAGGAGTGTTTTCACTGACGTCTTCTGTTTTGTTGCTGTTTCTGGAAGTTTTCCGGATTCGAAACATTCCAAATTTCCCCCAGTTTCATCGTCATTAGAAAGAGGTGCCATGGATTTTGTGGGGTTTCCCAGGGGGGAGATTATGGATGAGACACAGATATGTTTAGATTTTTAGGAAGTCGAATACTAAAACTTCACCTGCTCTCCAAAATAATATCACGAAAATGAAACAGGTGAAAAATTGTGATTGCCATTTTCACAAGCTAATCAAATTTGGTATCGCAACTCGTTAGATTGGGTACATTTGGAGAAACTCTAGAAAAGTAATGCATGTCTGGAATTGGATTATAGGGACCGATTGGTCGACAACAGCACAGAAGAATGTTAAAGATGAAAAATTGAGGCCGAAGCACCAGATTGTGAATATCTTGGGTATGTTTTATGGGAGATGGGAAACTGAAAAATTTGTAAATTTTCAGACAAAAAATACTATAGATTCATCTAGGACAACTGAAGGAGTTGTTCGACGTTTTCCTTACAATGGAAATATCTCAACTCAAATCTAGACCTAATCAAACGCGCTCCATTGAGAACAACAGCTCGAAATGAGTTTTAGATTTGAAACTCGGACCCCACTAAACCCAGTGTACTCCTCGTGGACAACTCGAATCTGGCCAAAGTTGTTCACGAGGAGTACAAAACTTTGGCTTCCCAAAATATAGGAAAAATCGGAAGTGTGCGTTATAATTCGATCATTCGCTGGCTATAATGGGATTTCTAGTTAAAAATGCTAAATTTAGGGAGGAATGAGGATTTTTGGGTAGCTTCTGGAATTCAATTTTAGAATGGAAATCAGACCGAAGAAATCACCGAAACGCGCGGTCAGTACTCTTCAAAAAAGCATTCGGAATATTTCAAGGTGGTGGAACAGAAATTTTTTTTCTAAGATGTTCATTCTTACAAGGGAATGGCTAAACTGAAAATCATTGAAATTTGAATTTCGAGTTTTGTAGCCTTTTTTACTCCTCCAGGAGAACTGGTTTAAAATTCGAGTTTTCGAGAATCTGTTTGAATTGGATTAGAGCCGATTTCCACTTTGCATATCAAAAAAAAGAAAAAACTGGCTCCGAGAAGTTTTGCAACTAACCATTTCGCAACTGCCACAGATCGTCACAAAAATCGGACTAAACTCTGGTACTGAAACAGAGCAAAAATTCAAAAAAAAAATCGATCCCAGACTCTGATTTTTCGCATTTTGTCAATTCAGGAAAATCATGAAAAAATTTGTTGAAATAGTCTGGATAGGCTCCTCCCCCTTTCATAATTTCGCCGCAAAGTTTTCATCAAATGCAATGACACCACGATTCGATCTACTGTCCAGTTGAAAAAAGTGGCGCCTTTTTCAATCTTCAAAGTGGGAGGAGTCAGCAATTTCTTTTTTCGAGATTTTCCTGAATTGACAATAACCAATACACTATTGGCAACAGAGTTCAATGCTCTACACACAAAACAAATTGTATTCTTTCGAACAGACCAATAAAATATGCACAATGGATAACAAAACGGTGAAATAGGGAAGTGATTTTTATTGTTATATATTTTTTGGCTTTTGGATTCCGTAGTGATTTACCAACGCAGTATTAACGAAAATCAATGTTCCTAGATTTCAGCTCACTGAAACAGAGAAAAAAAAACTGAACTGGGGAACAAGCATGTACAAGAGAGTGCATTCCTAGAAGAAGACTAAAATCCCAAGGAAATCCTACGGAAAAACCATCGAAAATAAACAGATTTCCAACGTCTTCTGATTTGATCTACTTCTCAGAGTGATGACGTTATCGTTTTGGCGGGAAAATACGATCTTCAAACTGAAAAAAGGAATACTGTTGAGCAAAACGATGGTCAATCAGGATTCTATGAAAACTGAACGAACTCAGGATTTCTGACTAGTGAGTTTTGAGTTTTGAGCCTAGGCCTAAAAAATTGGCCCAAACAGAAAAAAAGGAGAGAACAAAAACAACAGCTGAAACTTCCTAGGTCTTCCTATCTTCTGTTTTTCGTTGAAGCCTCCTCTTCTTGTCTCTCTCGGCTCAAAATCATGCATTCAAGCGGAAAAGAAATTCTTAGTGCTCCTAGAAGGGGGGGGGTGGGGGGGGGGGGGGCCCAATTTT
>LR544539.1:0-13179 GCA_900536305.3 Caenorhabditis sp. 40 LS-2015
ACTTGCGAGGAGGCCAAGCTTCTTCTCGGGAAACCGATTCCAACCGATGTCAGCGTCACCCCTCAAGACATCGCTGCAGCCACCAAGGAATGGTTCGAAAACTCGAAATTCCCCAAGAGCCGTTTTGCTTTCCAAATATTGATGAGGTCAGAAAAAAGTCTGTCGAACTTTTTGAACAACCCCAAGGATTGGAAGATGACCCATCACAAAGTCCACGGTATGGCGAAAGTGCTGTACAATTGGTCAACGATGAACTCTTCGTTGAAGTCCCACATCCTCACTTTGGACCTGTACAAAAATCGGGCAGTGCGAATGGCAATGACGGCTCGGGAGAGGAAGGCGGAATCGTTGACCAATGAACAAGCAATGGAAATCCTGAAGCGACCGATTCCGGCGGATGGTGTGATCAATGCCGATGAGATTCTGGAGGAGGTCGAGAAGATGAGAGAGGCGATGAAAATTTCGATTGCAAAGTTCTGCACAAAAGTGCTGGACTGCGATGCGGACTCGTATGGCGCTCACCTGGCGAACCGATCACCAAATTGGGAAAACTCGAGAGTTTGGAAGTGGAGATTCTCGAGAATGTACAACTGGCTGAATTGTGAGCGCAAGGAAGCGATGATGAAGAATCGTCTTTTTGGAAAATCGGAGAACAAGAAGGACANGTGATACTGTTATCAATGCCGACGAGGTTCTGGAAGAGGTCGAGAAAATGAGAGCGGCGATGAAAATTCCGATTGCAAAGTTTTGCACAAAAGTGCTGGATTGCGATGAGGACTCGTACAGTGCACACTTGGCGAACCGATCACCAAATTGGGAGAACTCGAGAATTTGGAAGTGGAGATTCTCGAGAATGTACAACTGGCTGAATTGTGAGCGCAAGGAAGCGATGATGAAAAATCGACTTTTCGGAAAATCCGAGAACAAGAAGGACAAGTACAAACGTCTCATGAAACATATTCCAATCGGAACGGCCTACGATGTAGACGTTGTTTTCGAAGAAGCTGAAAAGTATCGTCAGCTGCTCAACATCCCACTCGATGTGTACACTATCGAAATTCTGCTGATGCTCCCGGAACGCTATAAGGATCTGCTGAAATTTCGCCACAAGAATTGGCACAGATATGGATTAACTCTTCAAGTTAACAGAATGTACCACTGGTGGAAGGAGATGACCGAGAAACATCCCAACTTGCTTAATTCGTAATCTTTTTATTTTAATACCATTTGTTCGCTTTCCTTTTTTTTATAAATAAATAATAATTGAAAAAATTTATGTTTTTTTTGTCAGACGAGATCCGAAATGATCAACCATTAATTGAAAAAATTTGGCTCCTTTCGATTAGACGGTTATTTCGAAAAGCAATTTTTTTCCAAATCACAAGTGAAATGATACAGAAAACTATGTTTCTGATCCTTGCTCGAATGCAAAATTGCGGCTGATAGGCTTCATCGGCCAAAAATTACGGTTTCCAGATTCTTTAGCCAGAAAAGTTTTTTGCATTTTTTTTTTTTAATTGCAAATTTTCAGTTTTTTTTTTCAGATTTGCTGAAACTAAATTTTGTGTTCAACAAGTTCATTTTCACAATTTCGGTTCTCCGATTCTCCGAAAACGTTTCTCCGACTAAGCCTGGTTGTGGAAAGTTCTGATGCGACGGGCAGATGGATGGACTTGCTGCTAACGTGTAGGCTACAAATTAATGCCCTCCTTGAAGAACTCCGCTGGATGTGGCTCGGAGAAGATCGCCATCTGAATTTCACCTCGAGCGCGATATTTGAACTTTTTAAAAACTTTTTTTGGCCTGATTATGCTGTGAATATTGCAAGACGATGACGGTCATGAACTGACTTTCAGAATCTTTGAACACCTGGGAATCAATAGAATCGTATGAATTTTCGTCATGCTTCAGAGTCATCCAGAAANTAAAACTTTTTTTGGCCTGATAATGCTGTGAATATTGCAAGACGATGACGGTCATGAACTGACTTTCAGAATCTTTGAACACCTGGGAATCAATAGAATCGTATGAATTTTCGTCATGCTTCAGAGTCATCCAGAAAGTAGCTTTTTTTCATCACCTATAAACGTACTCACCACGTCATTGATGGTCTGTTATGTGACCCACTACTCGATGGCTGTTGCTTTGTGAAGAAGGGCACTTTACTTCTGTTAGCACTACTTGGTGATCGTGCTCCAGGGAAGGGCAAAAAATATCTGTTCTCCATGTTGTTTTTGTCTTTACTTCTAATCCACCAATGGACAGACACACCGATCACAGACTCCTCCTATCATCACAAAGGATGATTCCGCGCAATTTTTTCCGCTTCAAAATATGAAATCAAGTGGTAGCAGATTTGGTGGAAAATGTTGTGGATCGGGAGGAATTGGAAGAGTGGTTGGAAAGCTTGAGAAGAGAACCTACCGAGGTGGAAGCGGGATGGAACGGAGACGCAGAAGCAGTCACCGATTTGGAGGAGGAAAACGGACAAGACTGGCCAGTGAGTATTTTCTTTTAAAAAATGGGATTAGATTTACTAAATCTAGGGCCAAGTGGGCGGAGCTTTACTTCGTGTTCATGGTCGTCGTGTTGATGAGGTGGAAGGACGATTCAGAGGAGCGGCAACATTTGTGACGCTTCAAATTGAAATTCCAAGAAGCATGGCGGCGGATCCCAATGGACCAGAACTTTTTGGCACAGAGCAACAAATCACCGCTGGAACTTCAAGTGCCCCGGCTGTCGATGCGAATCACATATGTTACTCCGCCATCGGGAAGTGGCAAACGCCGATTCACCCACGAGAAAATGCTAAACTTGATCACTACCGAAAAGAGAAGACGGGCGGTAGAAGCTGGAGATGTGGGGAACGACGATGATGGTGCGGATCTTGTGGACATTGGAGCTGGAGATGTGGTTGAAGAAGAAGCAAAAGAAGAAGCAGAAGTGGAAAAAGAAGAAGAAGAATCGGGGAACGTCATGCGGAATAACGGTTTATATCTCGTTTAAAATTATAAATTCTTGTTCTTTTTTAGCCTCTCAAAACTGCTTGCCTCATGCCCTGTACCAAGCTGCTTGCTACTTTCGGTACAGGAAGAATCCTACAGGACCGAACAGGGTGATGTATCGAAATAGTTTGAAGAAGGCGGATAACCAAAACCGTTTCAAAATAGCCCACGAAACCGTTGAGAAAATGAAGCAGGTTTGTATTGATTTGTTCCAGTGAGAATTATATTATCTTCTTACAGAAGGCCGGTGTGAACAAGTGCGAGAACTTCGACTTGGTGGACACTGAAAAATTCCAGAAAACAGTCTTCAAGAACTATCAAATTGTTGTTTTCATGGATCGTCAATACCCACCATATTATGAAGGTGACTTTCAAGAAGACGGCCGACAATTGTACCTGCTACTGGAGAACCAACACTATTGTGGTGTGAGAACTCTTCCCGATCTCTTCAAGACCAAGTACTACTGTGTACTCTGCCAAACAGGGTACAGTAATGTGAGGAACCACTACAAATGCCAAAAATCCATCAGGCGTGTGGAAAACTACATACTGAATGCCCTCAGACACATCGAGATGTCAAGACAGAGTGCCCTGTTTGCCACGTCTTATTCCGATCTGTCGTCTGCTACGAGAATCACAAGAAGAAGGGTATGTGTTTTTTTTTTTCAAATTTCAAAACAAGTGTCACTAATCATCCATGAAAGACTTGAAAGTGCATGTATTTGTAGGCCCGAACAATGGAAAAAGCCGTTGCGATGACACGTACACTTGCGAAAAGTGTAAGAAACCAGTGTTCCGGAACAAGAACTGCCGCCCTCATGTATGTGGTGAAAGTTATTGCCATAGATGCCAACAACCAAGAAGCAACGATCACCACTGCACAATGCTCGGATGTCCAAAGAAGGAGAGTCAAATCACCAGAAAGCGACTCTTTTTCGATATCGAGGTAATATTTTACAAATTTTGAACTTTGAAAAATCAAATGTTTATAGAGTCGTGCTGACGATGAAGGCCGTCAATATCCTGTGCTCTTCGTGAGTCTGAAATGTTGCCCAGACTGCTCACATGATATCCCCAAGACCATGGCCGATGCAGAAGATCTCGCATGTGACCAGTGTTCGCCGGATGGACGGCTGAAAGTGATCGAATGCGTTTCGAATGGCAACCGGCACGTCGACGTGGCCACGGAAATGACCGAGTACATCTTCTCGCTCAAGCACAAGGGCTTTGTTGCTGTCGCCCACAACGCATCTGGATAAGTCTTTTGATTATTTTAAGTAATATTTTGAAAAGTTTTAGCTATGATGGACAGTTCATACTGGAAAACTTGATCGCCAGTAATAAAGCTGCTCCGGAGTTGTGCTTGAACGGCACCAAGCTCATCTATTTGAAGCACAAGGGCGTCAAGATGGTGGACTCCCTCAAGTACTTGACCATGAGCTTGAGCGGTGTAGCAAAGACATTCCAGATCGACACGGTCAAAGGGTAGGTGGAAGATTCAAAAAACAAGTTTAAGATTTGCTATTTCAGCGACTTCCCGGTTCAGTTCATCAAACCGGAAAATTACGACTACATTGGCCCTCTCCCAGACTCTAAGTATTATGGTCTGGACAACAAGTTGCCAGCCGATCGAAAGAAGTTGGAGGAGTTCTTGGGAGAACAGAGAACAGCTGGAACAATCTTCAACTTCTCCGAAGAATTGCATCGTTATTGTTATAACGATGTTTACATTTTGGCGGCCGCAATGACGTGTTTCGAGGCCTCTTTCGAGGCCATGACAGACGTCTGTTTGCTGGAGGTATTTTTTCTTTCGTCGACTATTTCTCTTCTATAACAAACACTATCTCTTCTAGGAGTCGACAACAGCCGCGTCGGCGGCTATCAAAGTTTTCCGGCGGAACCATTTGAAGGAGGATGCCATCGTTTTGGACGCCAAACCTGCGGCGGCTGGAAATGCGTCGGTGATGAGTCAAAAGTTTTTGGCATGGATCGGCCACTCGGAAAACATTCAAGTCGACATCTCAACGACATATGGCGAGAAGATGGTGAGATAATTTATCAATTCTCGTTTGATTCGAATATTTCAGGTTGCCGGACACAGAGTCGACGGGTTCATCCAGCCCTGCGCCCAGTACCCGTCCGGAAAAATCCTGGAATTTTACGTAAGATTCAAGTTTCTGAAAAAAAAGCAATAAGCAAAGTTTTCCAGGGGTGCTACTTTCACGGGCACTTGTGCAAGTACTCGGATGATGCCAGGATCGGGGAGCGCTCGGCAAAGGAGATCCGCGCGAGGGATGAGCGGAGGGAGATTGCACTAAGACGTTGCCACCCGATGGAAGTGTTTTACGAGTGCCAGGTGGAAGAGATGCTGAAGAAGGACAAAGAGATGGCCGCCTTCTTCGACGATTACGAGGCCAAGGTGAGATTACGTTTATCTTGAACCTAAAAAATTTGAATTTTCAAGGATCTCCTCCACTGTGAGCGGGCGCTGGCGGGAGGAAGAACGGAGGTCTTCCGATTGTATGCCGACAACATCGGCAAGAAGTTGAACTACTTGGACGTAGTCAGGTTAGTTTTTATTAACAAGCACTCTATTAATTGAAATTTTTCAGCCTCTACCCAACCGTCATGCGCTATGAGCGTTTCCCGATTGGCCCACCGACAGCTGTTCCACTGTCCACCATCCCGACTCCAATCCGGAGCCCCGCCGGCATCTGCAGCAACGGCGAGAAATTCGACGGCTTCATCAGCTGTCGGGTAGTGCCACCAAGAGGTCTCAAGATCCCGTTGCTACCAGGAAAAGCGGAAAATCGCCTCATGTTTACCCTCTGCATGAGTAAGTTGCAATTAAAAAGTTTCAAAAACAAACAATCCTTTTTATAGAGTGCGCCAAGAAAGCCATTACAACAACCTGCCCCCACTCTGACCAAGAACGCTCGTTCAATGGGACGTTCACGACGCCGGAACTGAAGAAGGCTCTCACGCTCGGCTACGTCATCACCGAGATTTACCACGTATGTTTTTTGGTATTTTGAAAAAGTTTAACAAACCACAAAATTTAAGGCGGTGAAGTATGACGCATGGTTGGAGAATGACTCCGAGGGAAACGGCGGTCTGTTCACGGGGTACATCAAGCAGATGATGATTGAGAAGATCGTGAGTCAATAAGAAGAAAAATGTTTTCGCAATTCTTTTGAAACTTCAGTACAGTACCGGGTACCCCGCGGACATCGTCACGGACGACCAGAAGGGGCGCTTCCGGAAGAAGATCGAGGAGAACGAGAAAATCGTTCTTGACGAGCCGGAGAGATTTGTCCACAACGCTGGAAAGCGAGCAGTCGCCAAGCTGATGCTCAACTCGTTGGTAAGTTTTTTTCTCAAATATGAACTCGTAAAATGCAAAACTTTTCTAGTGGGGAAAGTTGGCCCAGAAGGTCGACCGAGACGAGGTCAAGATCGTCATCAAACCAGTGGAGTTCTGGAAGATGATGTACGATACGACCATCGTCGTCGTCGATGTCCGTGCAGTTAACAACTGCATGGTCATCAAGTGCCGGAGGCAGGCCGAGACACTCCAGAGCCTGAGGACTGGGGCAGTGCACATTGCGGCACTCGTCACATCCTACGCCCGCCTCAGACTCTACGATCTAATGGAGTAGGTTGGAGGTGACGGTGTCATCTACTGCGGTAAGCCGGACATTAGCAAAAATGGAAATGAAAAATTGCATTTTCAGACACGGACTCCGTTGTGTTCTCCGTCCCCGACGGGCAGGAGAACCCCTTGGCTGGACAAATGGGCCCATTCTTCGGTCAGCTGACCAATGAAGTCGCGGGAGAGCTGACAAAGTTTGTCAGCATCGGTCCCAAGACTTATTGCTACGAGGACAAGCTGAAGAATGGGCAAATAAAGGTGTGTTTTCTGAAAACTCTATCACTTTCCAAAGTCGTCTTTCAGGTCGTTCGGAAGGCTAAAGGAGTGACCATCAACTCCAACGTCGACAAGCAGTACACCATGGGGCTGCTCGAGACGATGGTCAAGGCGGCAATGGGTGGGAAAACTGATCGAACCGTGGTGCAGTTCGATCAGTTCACCATGAAGAGGGACCAGCATCACCGGGTCTATGCCCAGTCTTTCAAGAAGGCGTTCAAATACACCTTCATGAAGCGACAGGTGCATTCCGATGGCAGTACGTTGCCATACGGGTACTAATAATTTTTGTTTAATGAACTGTATTTTTTATTATTTTCTCACATCTGTAGAGAAATATGAATTATTCGCAATTTCATTCACTATGACTCAAACAATTTTAATTGAACAATGTCGGTTTAAGTGGGAGCGACAAACTTTACAGCGGTTTCATTTAAATCAAACGAGAGAGTGAGAGAGCATCGAGGTGAGAGAGTGCGAGGAGGTTAAAGAAAAAATGGTGCCAAACTGTCACCCACACTTCTCTGAGAGAAGTATCGGAATCTATAGAATACGAAAGTTTCAAATTAGGTTGTTTCTTGTTTTCATTTCATAATTTTCAGATCTTCGAACTGTTATGACACGTTCAAAGTGACAAAAAGAGCCTGGAATAATTAAGAAAGTCTGTTCAAAGTGACGCCGAAATTGCTCTTTTTACCGGTGAATTTTACTTCAAAATTAAAGAAGAGGGTCTCTGGGTTTTGATGGAAACCGTGTTCCAGCCCTTTTTTATGTTTTTAGGTTTTTTTTGTCACTTTAAAGGAGGATTCCGAGCAAAAATTTTTATTGCTTTAAAAGATGTAATCAAGTGTGCTGATTCCGAGTGTCATGATGAAAACGCTCAAAAACCGCTCTGAATACCCGAAAAACCGCCTCAAATAGGCCACTTTTGAAGAAAGTGGCCCATTTCGGTCACAAGTGTTTTTGCTTATTTTTCGCCGTTTTCTTCGATATTTTAAAGTTCAAACATGAAAAAGCAACAAAAATGCATAAAGAAGCAACGAATCGTCAATTTTACCGGTTTTTGAGCGTTTCCATTATGATATTCGGAATCAGCACACTTGATTACATATTTTAAAGCAATAAAAATTTTTGCTCGGAATCCTCCTTTAAACGTGCCATTAGATTTCCAGATTTTCAGCTTTTCAGATTTTCAAACATTCCGATTGTCAAGTTTTTAGGTTTTCAGGTTTTCAGATTTTCAGCATCTTCAAATTTTTAAATTCTCGGTTGTCGGGCTGCAACTTTTGACTGAAAGTTGAGAGGGTTTGGCTTTTGGTATTAGGCAAACGGCGCAAAACGCAACTGCGCCCCACCGCACTCGCACGATAAAGACTATGCGCCTTTCAAGTTTTTACCTCATTTTCGAAAAATTTATCGCTTTTGTCTTTATTCGCAGCAATTTATTGCTCAATAATATTCGAAAATGGAGCGAAAACCTTGAAGCCGTGATGTCTTGATGCGCTAGTGCGGTGGGGCGCGGTTGCGTTTTGCGCCGTTTGGCTAATAGGATGTTAGTCAGTTTTAGATCATAAGTTGCTCACAATGTGAGTGCTGCCGACAGGACGGAAGTTGGTTGAATCTTAGGATCGTTGCGTGTCCGCGGCTCGGTTTCAGCTTTTTTTAGTTTCTTCTCTCCTATTTATGTACACTGAAGTTTTTCGATGTCTTTTTTCAATTTCGTTTCATACTGGGGATTGGAAATTCGTTAAGTGGAATCATGAGATGTACTATTTCCCGGGTATCTTATTGTCAAAAGATGATGACAATTGTCTAAGAGTTTACGACTCAAGCCATAAAAACTATACAACGATTGTCTGAAACACGATGACTTTTGTCTAGAAAATGATGACAATTCTCGAAAATGATGATTGTTCACAGAAAAGATGACAAATCAGAGGTATATATAAGAGGAGTCGTTCCTATTCCGCAGGTTTCTCAAACCATTTTTCAAAAGCTCACTCTCTGACTGCTGCTACGTTCTTTTCTCTGAAAACGAATATTTCTCCACCTGTGCCCCAAAGCAAAGTCTCAAAGCGAAAGATTGTCGCTGATGATCAGGACCACCAACTTCCTGCCAAACGGACTCCTGACTGCGAGGTAAGTATCAACAAAGACCAGACTATCCGAAAAACATTATTCTTTTCAGATGGATAACTCCGACGAATCAGCGATGACTATTGAGAAGGCATTGGAAATTCTCAATCGGCCATTGCCAACAGGCGTAGCGCCTGATGTCAAGGAAGTTTTCAAGAGANATTAGAGAGGGGATTTGAGAAGTGAACATAAAAGTAGAGATGAGAGAGAAGACTTCGAAGTTGAAAATGAGAAGGACTGTAGAAACAAGACGGCTCGCGAGAAGGTTGCGCGAAGAATCTGAATAGACTTGTTTGAGTCAATTGTTATCAGATTCAGTGTAAGACATCAGAGTTTGCAGGTTACTACAAGAATTGGGAGACATATCGAGTATTAGCTTTTCAAGTGACCAGGATATATAACTGGTGGAAGGAGATGACCGAGGAACATCCCAACTTACTTAATTCGTAATCTTTTATTTTACTTTGATTTGCTCGCTTTGCGTTTCTGATAAATAAATAATAATTGATAAAAATCTTTTCCTTTTTTTTTTGTTAAATGCCCGGAATGATCAACTTAACAGGTTCATTTTCACGAGTTTTCAGTTTCCGGATCACACCACAGGACATCGAAATTCCCACGAAGAGAATTATTCATCAATTTCGACGACGACTCTCTGGATCTGAAATCAAAAAATCTGGATGAACCTTTGAGAAATTCGCCATGCACGATAAAGACTTTGCGTCTTTGAAATTATCACCACAATTTCGAAAATTTCATTGCTTTTGTCTTTATTCGCAGCAATTTATTGCTCAGTAATATTCGAAAATGGAGCAAAAACTTTGAAGCCGTAATGTCTTTGACGTGCTAGTGCAGTGGGGCGTGGTTGCGTTTTGCACCGTTTGGCTAATAGGATGTTCGTCAGTTTTAGATCATAAGTTCTAACAATGTGAGTGCTGCCGACAGGACGGAAGTTGATTGAATCTTAGGATCGTTGCGTGTATGCGGCGCGGATTTAGATTTTTCTAGATTCTTCTCACTTATTTTATTGAAGTTTTTCAATGTTTTCTTTCAACTTTGTTTCATACTGGGGATTTGAAATTTGTTAAGTGGGATCATGAGATGCACTACATATTTCCCGGGTATCCGATTGTCTAAAGATGATGACAAATGTCCGAGAATTTACGACTCAAGCCATAAAAACTATACGACGATTGTCAGAAACCCGATGACTTTTGTCTAGAAAATGATGACGATTCTCGAAAATGATGATTATTCACAGAAATGATGACAAATCAGAGGTATATATAAGATGAGTTGTTCCTATTCCGCAGGTTTCTCAAACCATTTTTCAAAAGCTCACTCTCTGACTGCTGCTACGTTCTCTTTTCTGACAACGAATATGTCTCCAACCGTGCCCCAAACCAAAGATCTGAAGCGAAAGCTTGTCGCAGACGATCAGGACCACCAACTTCCTGCCAAACGGAAGGTAAGTATCAACAAACACAACTCTTTCCAAAATGACCTTTTTTCTTTTCAGATGTCTCTCGATGCCTCTCCGATTTCGCTTGGTACCAATAACCCAGATAACTCCGATGAATCAGCGATGACTATCGAGAAGGCATTGGAAATTCTCAATCGGCCATTGCCAACAGGCGTAGCGCCTGATGTCAAGGATGTTTTCAAGAGAACGGAGGATTGGATCAAAAACGCCAAGATTCCGAGATCATATTTCGCGAGGAAAATAGTTGGAATCGCACCAGACAACTTCTACCTTCTTTCCACTCAACAGCCGAGTTGGAATCGTATTCGCAACAACCGGAAGAGCGTCATCCGGAAGATGATCAACTGGATGAATGCATCATCGGAGGAAAAATCAGCGATTTGGAAGTTGAAGTTGTATGAATCGGTCNTTTCGCGAGGAAAATAGTTGGAATCGCACCAGACAACTTCTACCTTCTTTCCACTCAACAGCCGAGTTGGAATCGTATTCGCAACAACCGGAAGAGCGTCATCCGGAAAATGATCAACTGGATGAATGCATCATCGGAGGAAAAATCAGCGATTTGGAAGCTGAAGTTGTATGAATCGGTCGAAGAGGAGAAGGAAGAGAATGCTGATGGGACAATCGAACTCACTCGTTTTGACGCTATGATTCTTTTAAAGCAACGAACACCGAAGGACAGAATGACAGCTGCAGAATTCATCACAAATACCGAGGACTGGCGCAATGAGCATTCGATGAGTGTCGCAAAGGCGCTGACAATGCTCAACACTCCGATTCCTGGAAATGGGACTCCAGATGTCAATAAGATCCTCCAGGAAACCGAGGAGTGGATCGAAGTGTCCGGAATGTCAAGAGCCAACTTCGCAAAACTCGTATTAGGAGTACTTCCGGACACATTCTACTCCCTATCTGGTCAGCACCCAAGTTGGAGCAACATCAAAGGAAGCCGGAANACCGAAGGACAGAATGACAGCTGCAGAATTTGTCACAAAAACGGAGGAATGGCGCAATTCGATGAGTGTCGCAAAGGCGCTGACAATGCTCAACAATCCGATTCCTGGAAATGGGATCCCGGATGTCAAAAAAATCCTCCAAGGAACCGAGCAGTGGATCGAAATGTCCGGAATGTCAAGAGCCAACTTCGCAAAACTCGTATTAGGAGTACTTCCGGACACATTCTACTCTCTATCTGGTCAGCACCCAAGTTGGAGCAACATCAAAGGAAGCCGGAAGAGTGTAATCCGCAAAATGTACAACTGGTTGAACGCGTCTCCCGAGGATAAATCTGAAATACTAAAAATGGAGATCTACAAAGTAGAAGAGGAGGAGACGGAAGATGATGACAACGATGACGGAAGCATTGCACCCACTCGCGAAGAGGTCCTGAGACTTATTGTAAAGCCGATACCAACCGACGTCACCCCTCAGCAAATCGCTGCAGCCACTAATGAATGGTTTGAGAAGTCAAAGTTCCCAAAAAGTCGTTTCGCCACCGAAATGCTGATGAGGTCGGAAAAAAGTCTTTCTAACTTCTTGAACAACCCGAAGGATTGGGACTCAACACATTGGAAAGTCCTCGAAATGACCAAAATTCTCTACAATTGGTCTACGATGAAGTCTTCGTTGAAGTCCCACATCCTCACTTTGAACCTGTACAAAAATCGGGCAGTGCGAATGGCAATGACGGCTCGGGAGAGGAAGGCGGAATCGTTGACCAATAAGCAAGCAATGGAAATCCTGAAGCGACCGGTTCCGACTGATACTGTTATCAATGCCGACGAGGTTCTGGAAGAGGTCGAGAAGATGAGAGCGGCGATGAAAATTCCGATTGGGAAGTTCTGCACAAAAGTGCTGGATTGCGATGAGGACTCGTACAGTGCACACTTGGCGAACCGATCACCAAATTGGGAGAACTCGAGAATTTGGAAGTGGAGATTCTCGAGAATGTACAATTGGCTGAATTGTGAGCGCAAGGAAGCGATGATGAAAAATCGACTTTTCGGAAAATCGGAGAACAAGAAGGACAAGTACAAACGTCTCATGAAACATATTCCAATCGGAACGGCCTACGATGTAGACGTTGTTTTCGAAGAAGCTGAAAAGTATCGTCAGCTGCTCAACATCCCACTCGATGTGTACACCATCGAAATTCTGCTGATGCTCCCGGAACGCTATAAGGATCTGCTGAAATTTCGCCACAAGAATTGGCACAGATATGGATTAACTCTTCAAGTTAACAGAATGTACCACTGGTGGAAGGAGATGACCGAGAAACATCCCAACTTGCTTAATTCGTAATCTTTTTATTTTAATACCATTTGTTCGCTTTCCTTTTTTTTATAAATAAATAATAATTGAAAAAATTTATGTTTTTTTTTGTCAGACGGGATCCGAAATGATCAACCATTAATTGAAAAAATTTGGCTCCTTTCGATTAGACGGTTTTTTCGAAAAACAATTTTTTTCCAAATCACAAGTGAAATGATACAGAAAACAATGTTTCTGATCCTTGCTCGAATACAAAATTGCGGCTGATAGGCTTCATCGGCCAAAAATTACGGTTTCCAGATTCTTTAGCCAGAAAAGTTTTTTGCATTTTTTTTTTTTAATTGCAAATTTTCAGT
>LR544549.1:0-67685 GCA_900536305.3 Caenorhabditis sp. 40 LS-2015
ATCGAACCCCCGTCGAATGCTTGGAAGGCATCCATGCTGACCATTACACCACGAACGCTGGATACGATCCATGAAGAAGGATTTGAAGATAACCAGGAGATTATCCGAATCTGATTAAAGACCTGCTTGCGATTTTCATGTTTATCTTTGATCTTCACAGATCTGTTGGCGTTTCTTTGATTACCCTACTTCCCTCATACAATCATCAGATCCTCCATCTACAAAGATATCCAGCGTTCGTGGTGTAATGGTCAGCATGAATGCCTTCCAAGCATTCGACGGGGGTTCGATTCCCCCCGAACGCAGACTTCTTTTTTCGCTTTCAGGGGTCATGCGAGATACTCTGGTAGATTACATCTCCATGTTCTTCTCGAATTTTATGACATTTTCGTCTTCCACTCTCTTGTCGAATACACACACCACTCACTCTAACGAGACGTCGTCCGGTAGAGAACGTTTCTTTCACTCTCTACTTTTCTCCGCCCTTTGCCCATTCTCTCGAATCCACATTCTATTCTCTCCTGCACGTCTCCATGTTCGTAATGAATCTCTTGTGTCTTTTCTGTTCTCTATCAAACAACTAACCTCTTCTCATGATGATGAAGAGAGAACAGACGCACTAACCTACCACGCATTCTTATGTGGCTGCCGGCGCATATACGCTTTGTCAAAGATTCTTGTGTTTTAGACGTCGTCTCGAAAATCTTCCAAAAACATTTTTCGCACAACTTTGATATTAGGGTAGACGTGAATCGGTCACCCTGGTTTTTCTCCTGATTATACAATGTTCTGTAATGAAGTTTGACATTGACCTTTTTAGGAATGGAGGGTGATGGCCAAGTCGTTCAGGATCAAACCGACCAAAACACTTTCCGGCTCAACCCTAAAAATGAGGGAATGGTATGTCGTCATTTTCAAAACTCAGCTCCTAATTCATCTAAATTCAGAGCGATCGTCAGTTTTTGGCAATTGTGCACGCAATAAGATTGGGGAACCTCAATGAAGAAGCTATGACCCAGGCTGAAGTTAATGCTGTGTTGGCTTTGATGGGAATCTTTGAAAGGAAACCAAGAGTTGTCAAGGTAACGAGAGAGCCAACTGCAAATGCTCGCCCAGCGGCTATTCGAACTCCGCTTGAAGACAAAATAGGGGACGTCCAAGCTGAATCAAAGTCCCCAAAACCTGACGGAACTTTGGAAACGGTGAAGATAGTTCGACAGAGAACCAGAAGAGAAAGAGCAAGTGATCGACACGGTGAGTTGAACCACCAGATTATCGAACAAAAAACATAACCGTCAATGATTTGTTTCAGATGATGCAATCTTGGAAAGCAAGGAGGCAATCCAGCAATTAGTGAAGACCCAGACAAAAAGGAAAAGAACAAACTATTCACCGAACGGAACATTCGGGCTCACATTGGGCGAATTCGCAAAGATTAATTTGGCAAAAACATTGGTACACGCACACATGAAGAAAGCCTCCAACTCGGAAGAATCAACGCTTCTAACTGGCGATTGGAAGAAATCACGATGGTTGGCCGACGCTCATTCAGAGTATGAAAAGGCAGCAGAAACCACAATGATTGGCCAAGAATGCTTGGGTGGACTTCAGAATCTTGGTCTGCCATCGGCATGGAGCCACAGCGATTCTGAAAGTGCCATCGATTCTAATACTGCTCCAACGACATCAACTAGTGAGTTTGTTCAAGAATTTCGTGTAACACGGAGTGGTTTCAGGTGCGAATGCTGAGTTGGGAAACCAAGACCTACAGTGTGATTCAATGAACTCACAAGCAACGGAAACCGTCAAAAATGAACAAGCAAGCTATAGCGTGGGAGTTCCCGTAGAGAGGGTGAACTTATACCAAACCTACAGTTTTCAAAAACAACCCCACTTTTCAGGCCAGATCGATTCTTCCGTTCGAACCAAGCGAGGAGTGGCTGAAGAAGTTCACCGCTGCTTATGAGAGCAATACAGTAAAACAGTTCATGGCAGAGTCGACATTTGAGTATTCTAATCAATGCGACAAGGAACGCTCGAACGATAACGTCGAGGAGTTACAGAATGGTACAACCGTGAGGGAAAGTTTAGTAAAGAAACTCAACGCTTTTTCCCTGTAAATATGATGGAGGTGAGCAGTTTACAATGTGATGGCAATTCAGAATCAAAATCGATAAGATTTCAGATAAGATCATCTATCAACAGTATCTTCGAAGTCCTCTGTTCGACTGTCCATTGGCGTTGCAGAAACATGTCCTAACTTCTCCAATATCGTATTGCCATAATTTACTCTTCAAACTTAATATTTCGCCCCTTTTGTGATTCTCATTTTTCACCAGATCTCGGCAAAGAGACCCGAATAAATCATGCTAATTTTTAGAAAACTGAATATCTTTTGATCAAAAAAATGAAGAAAAAGGAATCTCGGGGGGAATCGAACCCCCGTCGAATGCTTGGAAGGCATCCATGCTGACCATTACACCACGAACGCTGGATACGATCCGTGAAGAAGGATTCGAATATAACAAGGAGATGATTCGAACCTGATCGAAGATCTGCTTCTTTGTCGTTTTCATTATGAGATAATACGGCGTTTCTCGCTTCTTCTCTTCCTTCCATGTAGTCATCAGATCCTCCATCTACAAAGATATCCAGCGTTCGTGGTGTAATGGTCAGCATGGATGCCTTCCAAGCATTCGACGGGGGTTCGATTCCCCCCGAACGCAGATCTCATTTTTTGTTGTTTCGGATAAATAAAAGAAAAGGTCTGTCGAAATGTGTCCGTTTTCTCCCATTAAAAACGAATGGTCTACTGATCATCCTGTTCAATATTTGAACATGGTCCCTTTTTCGCACTTTATACATAAGTAATGTTTCTGGTTTTCTAATGAGCCATGTGGCCCTATCACCCTTCAATGCACTTTGCTTCACTCATATCTGCATGATTTGCCTTATCAACGAATTTGTTTTCGCGCTACTCATGGCAGCCACCTGCTCAGTTTTCACACTTTCGAATCAATATCCTTTCGCAGGAGTGAAGGAGTGAAAACGAGTCGGTGTCGCCTTCATGCTCTTTTCGATTTATCTGTGTGTCCATAATATTCATTGTCTCTATTCGGCACCCTCCATTTTCTCGGCGGCAGGTGCTGACTCTCATTGCTCCGCGTAGTTTTCTGATGGAGCAATAGACGCATATGACTCTCCAACACCCAGTCGACAATTTGTGAAGGAATATAGCAACGGCAAGTACGCTCCATAGTGAAAGGCCGCTTTGAAAGTAAACTTGTTTGGCATATATTATACATCGACAAATGCGTTTCCTTTGTTTGAAGTCACATGTATCTTCTTTATGTCTCTTTTTTTTCAAACCAGTAATTTTGAATAGTTCCAGGAATGGATCGCAATAACCAAAAAGTCCGGAACAAAGGTTTAATTGAGCAGAATGACTGGAGCGAACTTGGTCTCAAACTAATTGATGGGGCTACTGAGCAGTTGGAAAAGCTGAAAGAAAAAGTGAGACATATTTTCTGGTAAAAACTTCAATGAATGTTTCATTTCAGATCGACAAGCAACAAATGGGCGACTCTTTGACAGGAAAAAGTACCAACCTGAATCTAAAAGATGTTGACGGGCGGCACACTGAGAAAATCATTTCGGATGTTTCAGAGGAGGGACAAAGTGCTCCAAGAAAAATAAACACTACGATCACGGATGTGATGAAAGGTGAATTCAAACTATTCAACATTTTCAATTGTCTCCATTCCTTCAGATTATTCATCAATTGACGACGAACTTGTTGAACAGACAGCAGAAACAAGAGACGTTTTTGACAATTCCCCACTCATGTCGCCAGGAGCTGAAACTCCGATTTCACAGATCGAAAAGTCTCAAAACAGGACAAATAGCTCATGGCTCCCACAAACGACACTCCCGAGTTTTGTGGACGGCTATTTCATTAGACCGGAAAAATTGAAAAATCGTGAACTTCAAGGCATATCAACACTGCAGTCCGCGAACCATGATTTTCACTACCGGTTACGAAATCAAGCTGTGAAGAACACGACTCCTTCTGGATCTCTGGTTATACCGAGAGCCTCTTCTCGTGTGCCAACGAGATATTTTCGATCAAGGACGGAGGCAACAAATCCATTCTCAATCGAACACTCGAGGATGGAGACCGAGGATATAATCACTGGTGCCATTAAACATAGTGACCAAGAAGGAGGAACCTCCATGTCGCATCGAAGAATGCTTCCACGAATTCTGAAAAGAGTACCCATTCCTGCAAGACACAACGTCAACAATACGGTACAGACATCAAAAGCTAGTCAGTATGAAATGCAAGGGAGACCGAGTAATCCGATAACGTCGACCATGGGTACCGTGAACACAAGCGCAGCAAAGCAAGATCAAGGAAATGCTGCAGCTGTTCTATTGTCAACAGAATCGGTTCCATCGAATCTAAAAATCGGTAGAAGAGTCATCCGGAAACCCAGAGTGGTTCGAGATGCAAAAAACAACATCGTCGCAGTCAAGAAGTGTACCGATCAATTTCGATTGCCTACTGGTTCTGCAAATTCACGCAACCGAAATAATAGTGAGCCTTTTTTCCTTTTTCTTTCATCACACATCTTGAATCTTGTAGATCCTCGATGCAGAACTCGAGTCGTTCTTCCAGTCAGTCTTCGACATCAAAATAAGGCAAACAAGGCTCAGATTAATGCCATCGCTGAAAGCATATTGGTAGGTACATCATTAGAGCTCCATTTCGAATCTGACTACCGGTGATTTATATTTGTTTTCAATTTTAGGCATCCCAATCGATTCTCACAGCAAACATCTGGACTTCAGAGCTCATGACAGGAACTAATACTGCAACCGGAGTGAATTTCAAACTCAAAGAAACACGGAAACGTAAATTCGAGGGAATTGTGCAAGAGCTTCATCGCAAAAACATCTTAAGAAGCAAAGAGCTGCTGCTCAAAATCAATTAGAAACCAATTGTTTTGATAGCTAATGTGAGATTCTGGTGGGAATGTTTTCACCAAATGTCGTTTCCAGATAATCCATCAACATCTTCCAATCTTTTCAACGTGCAGAGATTTCTTTACGCCTAATTGCTAGTTTTTTCTGAACTTTTTGTACTTTCTCAACCTTGTACTAATTTTCCTATCAGCTTTGTGATTTTCCACATTAATTTCCTGTAATTTCCCTTGGTTTTTGTTCAGCATGGAGTTCAATCTGATTTTTTTTTTCATTTGTAGTATTCTTTTCACACAACATTTCATCCCTGATACAGTGTATTTTCACCAATTTTCACAACAGTTTCCCATCCATTCCATGTTTTTGAGGCACTTCCTTTTATCTACCGAAAAAGAATACCATAATTTCATTATGTCATCGATTCGAAAAAATTCTTGTCTTCGATTTCTTTTTCCTTGCATTACTTCCGTACACGTAATGCTCATGATGAAGAGCTGACAGCGGAATCAATGAATGAATCTGAAATTGTGGTTTCTCGTTCAGTCTACATTCCTTTCACAACAAAATGACGGGGGAACACATGTTGAATGAGTAATCAGCTGGCGAGAAAAAGAGCTGTCGTCTTGACAACACCATCTCCTTTCAATGTAATACATACCTAGGCCGATAACAAGACAAACTACTTCTGTTTTCTCTGTCCAAGACATTCTCGCCAGTCGCTATCGACAAACACATATAGCCCTTCTCTCAAGTGACCCACCCGTGTGTGCATTCACCGGTCTCTTTTCGCTGCGGACAATGCAAAGGAATTGACGACAATATTCTGCGTCTCCGACTCACCGCGTACACTCTCGCCGTTTCTTTTGCGGTGCTTTTGCATTTTTTGGAAACACGGCGTTTTGTGCAGACAACTCTCATCGTTTTCCACAATATTTGCCGTTTCCATTTCACACTCCGTCTCCTCGTCTATTGTCCTATGTTGCCGATACAATCTATGCGAGTTTAGATGTCAATCGTCCGGGCAATCTACGTGTCCGTCATGCGTCTTCTGCAATGGATTATTTCCTTCTTCCGCAGTTTGTGCAATGGGAATCGAAATAAGAAGCGAATGGAGATGGACGATTTGCCATTCGAAGGTTTGTACCTGGAAAAGGTCCTGAAAAATCGAAGAGATTCGGAGAACATCGAAGTAATTTTCGAGTTTGATGAAAATCCATGAAAATTTAGCCAAATAGTATGAAAAACTCACGTGAATAATCTCGAATTTATTTTCAGTGGTCGTCGACAACATTCGAACGGAGCGGAAAGGAGAAGAACGAGCATCACTGCTCCAAAACGAGGTCAACGACTCGTGGGGTGACGACGACTGGGACAAAAAAGAAGAAGTGAATGACAAGATCGAGGAGTGGCGGAATAGTAATGCTCAAGTGCGTTGATAAGCTTGAGAAACTGCTTGACCATGAGAAACTGGAGTTCCATAGATGCATGTCCATGGGAAAAAAACGAGAAAATAGCATGCTTGATTAGAATCTGAAACTCGTGACTAGGCAGGTCTCAGACAGGAAAAAAATTGGAATAAGAGGAATGTTGTTGGTAATAGTATGTAAACGTTTCAGCGGATTCTACAAAACAGTCTGCTAGAGCGGGCTAAGATTTGACTGGTTTTACATAGACCTACCACACCAATTGAACTGGGCATAAAAATCAATCTCATCCCCAAAAGCAGGCATACGGTCAATTTGTGGCCAAAAACCGACCTAGGTCAGGCCCTAAAGTTGAGATGCTAAATCTGAAGAACCGGAAACCAAGAATGCGTATTGTTTCGATGAAAATCATTTTCAGAAAACCGAGGCCCATCAACCGAAGCCAGAAGACGACTTGTTCAGCACACTGGAGCCAACGATCACCAGCGCAAGGAAGGTAAGGATTTGCAATTGAAATGAAGAACGATGTCAGGAAAAAATGTTAGAGTATAATGGTTAATGTAGCCCAAAAGTTAGAGGCTCAGAAAGACCTTGAATTTTTTGGCAAAGTGAGATGAGGTTTCCACTCAAGTTACAGTCTGATGGAATTTTTCGTCCCATGTACCGATTTTGAACTCGTTCTGGTGTCATCGGCGTTTTTGGGTCGATAGTCAGTCCGATCAGTTGCCTCGGACGACCATGCAAACCGATCAGATCATAGGCTTCGACTATTGCCAACCATCATCCGACCTGAAAATTGCAACTCGGCGCCGACGTAAACGAAAAAATAACAGAAAAATATGAGTGTAGAAAACTTCAACACCACTACCTCACAGTGATTGTGATCAAGAACACATTACATGCCTCATTTTGTCGATAGACATCGACTAATAAAACAGGCTCTGTACTCGATATGAATACTATCCTTTTCTGTTCCAGGTCGTCGTTGCACCACGTGGAGCATTCCGTGAGGCCGCCCCCAAGAAGAGCCGGTTCGAATTCAACGAGGCAAACGTGGTAAGTGATATGTATAGTTTCCATCATTTATTAGTTTGAACGAGAAGACGTGAAACAGAAAAAAAAGAGAAATTTATACATAATGATGAGGTACGCTGTATTGTGTTTCGATGAGATAACTAGTTCTTAGTTGCGGAGCTTCTTGTTCAGAAAATCGTCCTCGTTCTTGACCTCCGTTGGCGCCGTCGTCGTGGCGCCACTCGCGTTAGCCTTATCAAGCTTTCCCTTGATAACGTTAAACCGCTTCTTCTCGAACTCGCTCATCTCCTAGAAAACAATATAGTTAGAGACACTGATCATTTCGTTGTATCATACTTCAATCTTGCAATGATCTCTCTCGGATTGATACTGGCAGACCTCGATGGCGACATCCACACGGGAACTTCCATCTCTCTCCATTTTAACGTCACTGAAATTTGGATCGGTTTCATAATACTAATGACTAATGAGATTCCACGAACCGAATGTAATGGTTTGGTGCCAACACTGGATTAGTTCTGATGGATGGGCCGAGGACGGAGATGGATTCTGAGTCTCTCCAGATACACTTCTCACGACCGGTGCTGTCTGCAAATGCAACATTTTGTTCGTGTTAATCCCGCGAAGCTGGTTCTCTGGTGTAGCATCATCGTCGTAGTTCCATTCTCACCTGTCTCCACTCGAGTAGCCAACGAAGCGCAACACAAAACCATCAAGGATTTCGAATTGAGGAGAAGGCCAGAAACGAAAGTGCGACGTCCGCGGAAGGCAGAAAATGACGTGTGTTCACTGCATTGCTTACGCCATTCGCACTGCACGGCACATGTGTATGGGATGAACTTGGCGCAGATCGCCTGGAATCAAGATTTTTTATGGCTACTGTAGGACCACTCATTTGTGGCATCTGAGATTGAGATACTTACATTCGTTGATTCATATGAAAAGAGCTTTTGACCAACGTAGCACTGTACTGCTGAATAGGCAAGGGTTGGAAGAAGACAAGCTATCACAAGCTTCAGCATTATCGGATTTGTCTCTGCAACTTTGAAAGGATTATCCAATATGGAAAGGGCACTTTCTCAAAAAAGAATACAAACGGAAAAATGGGGGACGGGTTTGTAAATGAGATGAATAGCGAGATGAAAAGGTGTTGTGGAGGGATTCACTTTACGCAAAAGGAAGGTGAATTTGCGAATTCATAAAATGGGCGTCAATGATAGTGAAAAGTGATTGTTTGTCCCGGTTTGGGGGTGTCTGGCCGGACGGCTATCCTTCTTCACACTTGAAAGATAAGGGACCAGTTTCTAGCTTTTGATCTGATATGGAACAGTAGGGCATAAAACAATGCCTTCCTGATCATGATCATTGCCACGGATCCGGAGATAAGGTTACGGTTTTGTAGTAGAATAAACAGTTTGCCATAGAGTCGATGCCACCTTCACATGCCATAAATGGCCAATGAGAACGAAAGGTGAGAAGATATATAGTGAAGACGTGCTTCTCGGTAAAACCTTAGAACCTGTTTCCGATGGCCATGAGTTCTCTCCGCCTCCTTTCTCATCTTCTCTGAATTTTAACCTTTTTCTCTATCCGTCCGTCCGTCTCCCCCAGGGCCCGTCGCCGTAAACGTAAACAAGTGAAAGATAAGGAAAGTGAAGATAGGTCGAAAACTGTGAAATCGAATGGCAAAAATCGCATATCGTACAGTAATTTGTTCAACGCGAAACGCGGAACTTATAGGACTGTCCCAAAAAAGCGGTATTTTTTATGTGAGATGTTTGCTAGGGGTGGCAGACTACGACGTCATGGTTTTTCAGCGTAATTAGCTAGAGTGTGTGATCGGTTGGATAGTCATGGGTTGTGCATGCGTTGTTGAAGGGCTACGAAGAAGAGTGCTACTGAGACCAAGGATGTGGTTGGGGAGCTGTTATGAAAACTGTTTCAATCCATAAACAAGTTGTTTGTAGCTAGGAAATGGTGTGAACTTGCGGGTACCACCTCAGTATGTGATGGGTGTCATTTTGTGGGGACGTTTGTGGTAAACCTTGAGTTCTGAGATTTAGAAGTTTGCTCGGTTATGCTCCGCGAACAACTCGAGACGCTGATAATTCCTTCTAGAGGTCGACAGCAGGTTTTGAAATCTCGGGATTACGTTTCGGTTTCTTCATTCCAACGGTACCAATCACTTACGGATTTGTCATCTCTCAGATGGCACCGTTTTCTAATGAGAAAAAATGCCCATTATAATTCTTAGTAGTTGTTAGTAACTATGCTATTATAATGCTTCGGATGGACCAATACGTTTATCTATTCTTAGCCCACCAACAGCTAACAACCATATCCGAACCAAAACTAAAAGATAACGACTATCAAATGAATCAGCTTGAATGATGTGCGAACGAACGAGTAAACAGAATAACGAAAGAATAAGATCCCCCGTCCTCCACTCGTTCGATATACTCGTTCTGCTAATCAGTGAACACGGTATTCGATTGTTCTCCTCCCACTTTCTCTCTCCGTCGAGTCCTGTTGGAGAATGGAGATTTTTCTCTAGATTCAACACAGCTTCTTCTTTTGACGCCTGCCTTCGTGTGTCGTCTTCATCTTCTCGTCGTTTTTGTATATTCTCCCCTACCGCGTCTATCTGGTTGTCCGTCAACTTTTTATGAATGGATCCCTCGCGCCAGTCGGTCGGGACGGCGGCGCAAATTGCGGGAAGAAACAAGGAGGGGGTGGCGATGAGATGCCTTTGACTCTTTTTTGCCCGCCGTTTTTGCATAGCTGTTAGGTGAAAAGAGGAAGAAGACGAGAAACAAAATCTGATGACAAAGGTGTTGAGGAAGAAGGGCAAGAATATCCGAAACCTGATTTGTTTTTTTTACAGGGAGCCACGGCATCTCTTGAGAACATGGAGGACGATCTCATGGGATGGGGTGATGACGACCTAGATGTCACTTTGAAAGAGGTATTTTGGATTCTCAGGTTCGACTTTCTACACCGTATGGTTTTCAGCACCGCGAAGAGCAACGCAAGCAACTCCAACTTGAGCACGAGCGTCGGCTCCAACAGAAGAAGCTCCAGAATGCCGGAACCCATCACATGCTCTAAACCATGCCATTCCCTCTCGATTCGAAACTCTCAACTCTTGTGATATGCTAACCTTTGAATCTCTCTCGGAAGAGCTTCATAATTCTTCTATTTATTCCTTGATTTCTAACTCAAAACTCATCTCATACATTATTGTAACCGTTTTCCATTCTTTCCACTCTCTATATTATCTTTGTCCGTCTAGTTTTCTTCGGGTTGTTTCTAAATGAAACATTTTGTGTGTAAGTGAGATGTTTTGTTTCAAATTGAGGAAGAGTCATTTCATATGCATTAAGGGCACACCATCATTGTGATGAGACAAGACGATGTCAGCTCTCCACCACCAGTTGTCTTCCGCTCACAAATTCATGGACGCAATTCGAAAATGGCTTTTTCTCGTCTCGTCCACTCATTATTCGAATGCCATGCATTTGTTGATGATGGACCCTCACAACAGATATGATGGTCGTATGGATGGTTGTGCGCTGGTGGTGGTGCAGCAACAGATCTCTCATGAATAAATTATAGGCGCACAAAAGAAGGCTCCTCCCCATCGCTATTGTGCCCATCTCGCCATCTTCAGTTGTTACCCCTCGCCGCGTTGTCAGTTGAGTCTCCATCCAACCGTTCCATCGGTGATCGTTTTTCGAGTACGCGGTAGGCAACGAGGAGGAACAACGAACCATCATGCGCGAGATCGTTCACATTCAGGCTGGACAGTGTGGTAACCAGATTGGATCCAAGGTTAGTAACTGTTGTTTTGTGATCTTGAATCACTTGAAATCCAAAATTTTCAGTTCTGGGAAGTGATATCCGACGAACATGGGATAGACCCGACTGGTCAGTATGTAGGAGACTCTGACCTTCAACTGGAGAGAATCAACGTCTACTATAATGAAGCAGGAGGTAACAAATATGTACCAAGGTAATCTAAAACTGATTGAGCTAACAGTCTTATTCAACTTGTTAGTTTTCAGAGCTGTACTTGTCGATTTGGAGCCTGGAACCATGGACTCTGTGAGATCAGGACCGTTTGGACAACTCTTCCGTCCGGATAACTACGTCTTCGGACAGAGTGGAGCTGGAAACAACTGGGCGAAGGGACACTACACTGAAGGAGCCGAGTTAGTTGACAATGTGCTCGATGTGGTGAGAAAAGAGGCTGAAAGCACCGACTGTCTCCAAGGATTCCAACTGACTCACTCTCTTGGAGGAGGTACCGGATCTGGAATGGGAACCCTTTTGATCTCAAAGATCCGAGAGGAATACCCCGACAGAATTATGAACACCTTCTCGGTTGTGCCAAGTCCTAAAGTTTCTGACACTGTTGTCGAGCCTTACAATGCCACCCTTTCCGTCCACCAGCTTGTCGAGAACACCGACGAGACATTCTGCATTGACAACGAAGCGTTGTACGACATCTGCTTCCGCACTCTGAAACTCACTACCCCAACATATGGAGACCTCAACCATCTGGTCAGTGCAACAATGAGTGGTGTCACCACTTGCCTTCGTTTCCCCGGTCAACTCAACGCGGATCTCCGCAAGCTGGCAGTCAACATGGTTCCATTCCCACGTCTTCATTTCTTCATGCCTGGATTTGCTCCATTGACCAGCAGAAGCAACCAGCAGGTATGTTTCTGTCCTCATAGTGCTGATCTCGCTCATTTAATTTTAGTACCGTGCCATCACAGTCCCTGAGCTCACTCAACAATGCTTCGACGCCAAGAACATGATGGCTGCTTGTGACCCAAGACATGGTCGCTACCTGACCGCCGCTGCCATCTTCCGTGGAAGAATGAGTATGAAGGAGGTCGATGAGCAGATGCTCAACATACAAAACAAGAACTCATCCTACTTTGTCGACTGGATCCCGAACAACGTCAAGACCGCTGTCTGTGACATTCCACCAAGAGGACTCAAGATGTCTGCTACCTTCATTGGTAACTCGACCGCCATTCAAGAGCTTTTCAAGAGAATCAGCGAGCAGTTCACTGGTGGGTTAACTATTATAGGATACTCATCGCACAATTCGCTAAAATTCAGCCATGTTCCGTCGCAAGGCTTTCCTCCACTGGTACACTGGTGAGGGTATGGACGAGATGGAGTTCACTGAGGCCGAGAGCAACATGAACGACTTGGTCTCCGAGTACCAACAGTACCAAGAAGCCGCGGCCGACGAGGATGCTGCCGAAGCTTTCGATGGAGAGTAACAACTACACCAATATCCAAGTTTATCGATCGATTGTTATATCATATTATACTCCAGCTCTTTGCCGCTTCGCTTACATTTTCATGGGGAAAATTCACAAGTAATAAATGTTTGTTAGCTATTCAGTTTATTCGTTGAAAATGCATGAAAAATCTTCAGTGGGAGAACTATTTCGTTGAATGAGAAGAGAAGTTTACTATGTACAGGAGAGATCTGTTAGGTAAAGGAAATTGGAGAAGTGTTTGGAACCCTAGTCAGTGGGACGACCCAGATAAAGTGTAGCAATGAGTAATAGAGGTTAAATAGATACGAGTGCATCAGATTTGTGGGCAGTTCCAAGTGTGATCTGCCGCTTGTCCTCTGGTATATCCTTTCTTCTGGTACTTTCCCGCAACAATTTCTCTTCATGACGGCTTTTGAAGAACAAGGATATCATGTCAACAATCAGAACACACACTTCCATAACAGTGATCACGGAGAATCCTGAAAGTCTATAATTGTTTATCTTTAGATTCACACTATTGATACCTAGCCAAAGACCCAAATGTCCTCCAAAATCGGCGATCAAGTTAACCAAACCGTACGCTTCCGATTCTTGCAACAATTCATAGTTCAGTTGTTCATAGAATACCTGCAGAATAAGAGAATCTTAATATTGCTTCCGCATTTTTGAGATAGCATGGTTAGTTTTCGTTTTCGTTTTCGTTTCCGCTAGGTGCGGTAAATATCACTTCTCTCCTATCATCATCTTGGATGGCAATGATTCTAAACGGTAAATGACCACTCATCAGAAATGCGTTTCTCGTTCTCGCCGAGATCAAGTTAGTTCGAGACCATTCACACACAGACACTTGCAGCGGAGAAGAAACACACCACCTCACTCTTCTCTCTTTTCTCCTTTTCTCTTTTCTCTTCTTATCTACACCGCTCTGGTTTGGCGGAACATCAGAAAAAGGGTCTACTTCACATGAAAAGAGACAGAATCGTCCAGCAGCTTCCGTGGCGCAATAGGCAGCGCGTTCGGCTGTTAACCGAAAGGTTGGTGGTTCGAGCCCACCCGGGAGCGAAACCTTTTTTTTTGTTAAAATTTTACCTCAATCATGGCAGCATTCAGGCGATAGTATTGCTCGCACTCGTTTTCAGTCATTCCTTCGCAATCACCAAGCTGAAAACTCAACTATTATTCTCAGAAGCGACAAGTTTTTCAGAACTAAAGGGTTGTGTAAATCAGTGTGAATCAGTGTGAATCATTGCAGTTAAAGGGTGAGATTGGGGAAGTGAAGTGATGTTAACTTCAAGGATATAGAAATGAGAGATGAACAACACTGCTAAAGGAAACTACCGATGATGAACAAAGGGGTTAGGAATACATATCAGTACATGTCAATGAACCGACTCTTTTCAAGTGAACTCTTTCTCTCCGCAGTGCCCAACTTACACGTTCCGCCTAAAAGGTTGATGATTAGATTAGGAGAATGACAAAACAAAATTTTAATATAAATGTTAGGTAAAGCGTGAAACTAACGTCAGTAGCACCAGATGGCCATTTGGAGCAGGAGAAGGTGACTTCATGGATGATCTCTTCACAGGACTGTTTGCAGACACACTTGTCCATTTTCTCGGTGATATGATGGAAATCGCCAACTGATCCAATATTCTTTTCCAGGCAAGAACCTTAATTTTGATGAGAATATCGTATCCACCATATTCAGAACATACGAGCAGTTGCATTGAAAGCAGAGCAATGTCGGTAGCCCTCTGGAACAGGGAACCTGGGATCTCCACATGAGCAATCATCAATCAATCCATTTTGGAAACAGCTTCTGTGACAACCCTCTGGATGATAATCGTATCCACTATAGATATAGTTCCCATCCGTTACTTTCTTGGTTTCCACACAATCTCCATATGGTGCTGGTAATCTTTGCATGATTTTCTGCAAAATTTCAAAAGTTCATACGTCATTCAATAAATTTCCACCTTTTTGATTCCAAAACTGCTTGCAAAACCAACTGGTGCAGAATAACCGAACGTGTCTGGGAATGGGTACTCGGTGGGGGGATGGATGGCCATTCGGACTCCAGATGACTCAGATGTCGACATGTAGTCTGACGTGTTAACAAAGAGGAGCACACGAATTCCGTACATTGGTCCCGCACGGCTGCTTGTGTAGTTGTTGTTGACGTCATAGTTGAAGGTGAAACAGTTTCCGAATTCAGGGTCGACGTGGAGCCGGAAGTCTCTGAACATGAGAATGATGTTGGATTGTTAGCAACTATTGTAACTAACTCATCAATGTCACATTCTTTCCCATTGAAAGAGCACATTTCAATGAATTCATGTTTCGACTGACTCAACGCGATCCTCTGTTTGTCTGATAAAGCGGCCATAGTGAACATCAAATTTTCCTTTGCTCTGGTTAACATCGCAACTCCATCAGTCATTCCCTAAAATCTAATAGTGAACTTGAATCTGAACACCTTCTCACCTGGAAGCCCATAGCCTTGATTGTCTCCGGGTTACTGACGATAGCTCTCTGGTTAGGACGGGCTGAAACTTCCCAGTTTTAAATCATAAAGTCCCTCTTGCACTACACTCTAGAAACCAATCCAAACTCACTGCAACTCGTTTCTGTAAGAGAATCCCTGAAGGTGCAAAAAGTAAGGGAACAAAACCATGCGGTTAAAATGAAAAAGCACGAAAAATCTAACAAAACTGAAATGAACAACCCAATAGTTGAAACTGTACTTGGATACGGAGTGGTTGTAGTTGTAGGTGGTGGGGTTGTAGTCGTAGTAGAAGTAGTAGTGGTCGAGGGTTCTGGTGTGGTGGTAGAGGTAGTAGGTCTCGGAGTAGTGGTAGTCGTCGTTGTAGTTGGTGGGGGTGTAGTAGTCGTTGTAGTAGTCGTCGTAGAAGTGGTGGTAGAGGTAGAGGTAGAAGTGGAAGTAGAAGCTGGCAAAGTTAGAGAAGTAAAAGTTTTTGGTGCGAGAAGTAAAAAATGTGTGCGGTGTCTAATCAGTTAGACAATACAACAAGCCTATAAACTTACGCTCAGTAGTCGGAGCAGGTGTAGTCGTGGTGGTTGTTGTGGTTGTTGTGGTAGCTGCAAAAAATGCAAAAAATTGGAAAGCATGCGGCATGGTGATAAGGTTCTTGGAACAGTGAAACGTGAGCATGCTGAGAATGAAATGAAAAAAAAAGTGAAACTTTGAAACTTACTTGGTGGAGGTGTGGTGGTAGTTGTAGTTGAGGTAGTGGTCATATTATTCTCCAACCAGAGTTTACGGATTTCGATCTTTCCAACTCCAGCTTTTCCAATACAATATGGTGTCTGCAAATTTTTTCTTTAAATTCTTCATTATCTCCCTGTTTTTCTAGAACGCGTGTTGAAACAATTTGACTTTCGGAGACAAGTTTCAAGTAACCAAATTGACGGTGAAGAGAAAAACCAAAAGCTAAAACAAACAGAATAATAAACATAATGTTCAAAAACCCAAACGAAGATAGTGCCTATAATTTAAAGTTTCTCAAATGATCTGCAAGTTTTCACATCTGTACCTTTCGAAATCCATAAATAAGTTCAAGCGGCTGAAACTATATTAGTTGAAATTTGAAAGATTTTCTACAGAAATATGGATGAATTTCGACTCACGTCTTCCCTCGCCGCGGTGTCTCCCCGGTTCCGACACATGCATGGCCACTTATCAGATGAAGTGACACCATCTGAGAGGGATGGCTCACAGTATCCATCGTCATGACAAAGTGGACACTCGTGGTCGTACCAGACACTGAAAACTTGAGTCAATAGCAAAAAAGGAGTTTGCCTTATTGACTCTTATAGACCGACATTCTTTCAAGCCACTTTGGCCAAGTTTACCTCGGCCAAAATTATGGAAAGGGGTGCTGGTCTATTACAGGAAATTGGTGTTTTTAGTACCTGATATTGAAACAAGGCCAAGCAACTTCCATGTCCCGATCATAGGTGCAGATGCATTTTGAAGACTGAAAATACTGAATATTCTACTGAGAAAGTCTCCATTTTCATACAGGATCTCTTGGTGGAGACTCAAAACGGATGCATTCCATGCCAATGTTTCCGACACATTTGCAGTGAGCTTCGATTGCTTCGTATCTTCTGTTTTCAATCTGAATTTGAAATTGTGACCTCTAGAATCGGAAATTTCACAAACCGATCTCTGAGATCTCCGTCTTGCAGTCATATTTCTAGCTGATTGATGCGTCATTTGAAGGGTCAAATTCGATTTTTTCAATTCCACCATTCCCTCCTCAATTTCTTTGGCAAACAAATCTCGAACCATCTGCTGACTTGCATCTGAGTGTTGTTTACGGGAAATTTTAGGTTTTTTCTTCTCTCCTTCAGTTTTGCTATGTGTTTTCGCATTATCGTATACGTCCATCTGAAATGAAAACAAACAAATATGAGGGTTTGAGTGTTCCGGATGAGATAATGGAACTACTTCTTGCTTATAAGTGTTGTTATGAGTTTTCTTATTACTCTCCTGTGATGCGGAAAATGGGAAACCTACCGTATCTCGAATCGAAGGAACCATCATTACTAGACTCTTCTTATAAGGATTCAAATTACAGAAAGTGATTGCAGGGAACTCTACGTCATCGAATTTCAGCTGAAAACATAATATTTCATCTTCCCGATACACGCCGATAAACCCTGACCGAAATATCCGTAATTTTCTCATGAGCATTATACTTGAGCGCAAGTTTGCTGGCTTGATAGAAAAACATGAGTACGAATGAGAATATAATCAAGAGCCACAGATATTTCGAATATGTGTTTCTTGCGATAAGCACCCGTTTCGCTCCGTGAGCAGTGGTCTTGTCACAAAAATCGTTCCATTTCGTTGTCACCGTTTCATCGTCATTGGGGTCTTGGTCGGGGTGTTTGATGGCGTTGTTGTATTTTTCGCCACCATTTTTTTCGTTGTTCGGGATATCATGACTATAAATGTAATCTTCACGTCCTGGCGCTTTTTTCGTTTTACTGTGTTGGTTGGACATGGTTCGTTATGGCTAAATGGATAGATTTATAAGTTTCTGATAGTACGAAAAAAAGAAACGGTAGTAAAATTGAAATACGAACAAATACGAATATCGTTAAGAAGTCACTTTTTCAGGGCTACAGTTATGCACCGAAAATTCAGCATAGTTCTACACCTATGAAGGATCTTTATGTATTTCACCAAATTCATGAGCTGACATTCTTAGAATGCTTCTACCTATCATAACATACTACTGGTCTTTATCAAATTATGATTCCTCTTCTCAATACCTGTTCACATCCTTTATAAGTCTTTGAGAAATATTCAGACAAAATAGCATCTCTGCAAGTAGGCTGGAAGTAAAAGTGAGGCTGTGCGCAGTTCAAGGAACAAGTTGGGATAGACTAGAAAAACAATTTTTTGGGTGATTGCCTTTCGCTTCACAAATAAACCCTAATTTTTAAGTGGACGCTTTTCTACTGAACTCGTTTAGAATGGGAGACATTAGAAATTGATGAATACAAATGTGGAGTGAGACAGCGAGTCGAGGAAAAAGGAAGTTTGAGAATAGAGATTGAATCAATGCATTGAAAAAACCAAGTAGACTATAGCCTCTGGAAACAATCTTGAGAAGAGAATCAGAAAATGATAAAAATCCAAAAACTAATCAAGGATTAACAGGTCATCAGCATCGATAAATGATAGCGGCTAGTTGAGAAGGCAATCACCTGAGCCGAGGAGCACTTGTCCTTGGTCCCAAGATTAAAGGTTCCGAACAAAAAAAGTTCATCAAAAAAACCCTCCGCACTTTGATGAGTCAGAGACGACAATGTTTCGGTGAAGCCGAAAGGTTCAAAAACCGATGGTGAGCATTGAGGTGAGAACGGATTTTTGCGTGTAAGTGTTGTGTGTGTGTGGGGGAGGAGGGACTTTCTCGTTTTGCAAAAAGAAACACGGGTCCGACATTTGATATGATAACGTCACGGAAAGCCTTCACTAACAATCTATTCAGAATGTATGGTTCAGTGTGTTGCATTTCTAATTTTCAGTCTGAGGGGAGACAGGGACACACGTGAAGGGTCCGAACAAAATAGATGGGAGGGTCAGTAGAAAAACGTCATGTTTTGGAAACGTACTGGAACGTTTTCTAACTTGAAACATAATATAACATCTATTAGTCGTCGTATTTTTAAAATCAAGTACGGTGTGCCCATCAGTACTGTGATAGCACCCGCGCACACCATCCCATCAAAAGGCTCTATATGAGGTCAATGACCTCTGATGACTGAGAAGTTAACTTACTTTCACTTTGGTAATCCTAGATTTAGAACCTCAACATTTTCGAACTGACGTCCTAATCTCCTACGGAAAAATAGAGCACTTTTGAGTGTCCAAAATGAAATACGCTAAAAGTTTCAAGGGTCCTCAATGGAACAGGTTATGAATAAGAAGACTCTTGAATCAGACATCATCAACTCTCCGCAGACGTTTTTATAGTTCGGCGGAAGATAATAATAACTCGGAAGTTTCGTTCACTTTACAATGAAGGGAATATCTTTCTAAAAGTTCATCCTACCCTCTGGGCAACTGATAATGTTTGTCCTCTACCCATCACCTCTCAAAACACAAAACTGACACCTTGGTTTTTCCTACTTCATTCCAAAATTTCGAATGAGGTTCAGTTTTCAAAACGAGCGCGAAAAAAAAACCAGAGCAGGAGTGTCAAATTCCTGACTGAAAAAAAAAACGGGAAAGTGGCGAGAACCTAGTCGTAAAACTCTTTATTCCGATGGTTGTAAAAGTGTCGAGAGGGACTTATTTCCTTCTCCAACACGAGATTCACATCACCGCAAAACGCTCGTTTTCTTCCTGGTTAATGAACAATGAATTATCATTGCCGAGGGTCTCATGTCCTAAGGTGTCAGCTGTCACAATATCAAACAGTAGAGATAAGGGGATATCAAGAGAGTGCAAGAGTACATGAAGATAAATTACTATCAACAATTGGAAAATATTTTTAATTGACACTCTCTAGAAATCAAAAAATCACGTTTCCTACTGTACCTTGCTCAAAGACAGAAAAAGTCAAAGATGAAAGGAAGCAGAAACATGGAAGATGGAACGGAAACGAGGCAAAAGTTTGCATCTCAAGTGTCGAAAAGGAACATTAGAACATGCATCGTGAAGCAGGTTTATTGGAATGTAACGGCAAAAAGTAACCTTTGTTTTTTCTTTTGTTGCTCCGTTTTTTGGGGGTGGTTTTTGGAGGGGATTCCCAGACAAGTGGGTGTTTCAATTGGCTGAGTCTCATTCTCTTATTTCTGGGTCCATGATGAGCTATTAGAGGGTGGGTGGATTTGAAAGTTGTTCAACAAGATTAGAAACAAAAAAAAAGAAACAGGACGTTGCATTTAAAAACAAAACTGGTCTGGGATTAGAAATTTCTATTTCTGGTTCTTCGCAAACAAAAGAGAGGGTTTCAGATTGGAAAACATGACAAGGTGGTTGTTTGAGCGCCATCAAAGAGGATTTTTGAGAATGAAAATTAAAAAAAAAAATGAGCACGATCTGATCTCGGTACTCTATAGTTCATAAGATTAGAAACAAATGTACTTTCTTCCCCTGAACGACAAAGAACTGGGTGGTGCCAGAGGTGAGAGGTCATGACACGTATCAGACTTCCACCCCACTGGAAACGAATTCATAACAAATGAGGTCCTCTCCCACCAATTCTCGGGAAATGTGCCTGGAACAGCAGGTGACCAAAATGACCCCAAAGAAACGCTGTGATTTACGACGGGTCTAATGGAACAGAGTGGGTAGATTGAACCGCGGTTTTCTGACGTCAAAAATGAACTTTGACTGTCGGCCACTAAGACTTTCTGAATCATTTTTTGAAGTAAGTACCCACTATGGATTAGAATCCACGAATGTGGAGAAGGGGCTTAAGGGAAAAGAAACATCGCGAATTCCGTCGTTCCCCATTGCAAAAAAGAGAGTTCTCAAAGAAAAAAATCCAACGGACTCGGGGAGCTTTAGTACGACTCGCAAAGTTTTTCGGGTTCAACACCTACAATTTGAAAAGAAAAATGAAAATTGGGATTGGAAAGATGGCAGAATGGAGTGGTCAAGATTTATGGGTCCAAAACTAGGTAGACCATACAATTAGGTGTGAAGTGAAGTTTCGTTAGGTGTCTAGCACTATACGATACTTTCTCAAGAATGAGTCCAGCTCAATAGTTGAAAACGGAAATGAATCGATTGCCCTTTTGAGACAGAAAATGAGTAGTTAATCAAATTGAAAACACGAAACATGGGGCGAAAAAGAGAATGAAGAGTTGCAACATCGTTTTGCTCTACTCCACTCTTCGTTTCTTACGAGTTTCTTCCGAGAAATCGCCTCTGTTTTACGTATTCTTTCGTTTTCCTGTTTCACTCATTTGGGTAATGGGATACTTCGTCTGTTGTAAGGGACCCAGATAAGAACAATTACATTCTCGAGCCCGACAAAACAAAACTCAATTGGACAAATGGAACTCTTTCCTGGTATCACGGATACTTCGGTCAATCTTCTTTTTTTTTGAGTGTCTTGAACTGACCTTGACATTTGTGGACGGGTGCTTTTGGACAAACTTGGAGTAGAGTTGAGCAGCCTGAAGTTAATGAATTGGTTTTTTGGTCTGTCTGCACTCATGTTGACCGTTGGGTGACCTTTGAAGGACCATTGTGTTGCGGAATAATGTTTGGGAAAAAAAAGCTAATAAGTGTTCCTGTTAGACTAGAAGTGAAATTCGATGGGAAGAAAGTATGACTATTGAGTTTTGCTCTCGGTGACGAAAACTTACCCCTAATTGGAGAGCGATGTAGAAGCTGACAACAATGTACAATAAGTTGAGTACCATTGGGAAAAAGCAGTCTCGAAACGTGTTCCCAGATTTTCAAACCAGTAGGCTTTCAGAAGTTGAGTTATGAGCTTCACAAAGTCAACTGTGGATGATTGATAGCACTTTTAAAAACTTTAGACACACATTTCGAAACCTGCTCTTTCCAGGAACTCATCTCATACTTATTTTCCCGATGTGGAAAGATGTCGTAATACGTTTGAAAGATTGACACCCCTTCACACCACTTTCACCAAATTGATAATATTTTCTGTAACAGATATCAAAATGTTGTCAACAAGCTGTGGCTCAGGCGGTGTTCAACATTTTGTTAATCGGAAACTTTTTCATAAGTGTAAAGAAACCAAGATAGATTTGGACGAAGGGGATGCCGGTCGATTAAAAGTAATACTGCTGTTTCAAATCTTTAGAACTTTCAGATTTTTGAAAATTTTGGACTCCGTTTTGCTGATTACTCTGGACGAAGAAATGATAATTCGTTGAGTCTAGATTCGAAAGTTAATGTAGAAAATGAGATTTCCGGTTTGATCATAGTGCTTGACATCCGACAATTCCTATTTATATTGTCTATTACAATGTACAGCTTTCAATTCCCAAGTCTCTCCATTTCCAATGTGCCATGTATTCTCACATTTCAAACCCAAACATATTCGCATCATCATTACCTGATACAAGAACACCGAGAAGAACGCCAACCACACGAACACCCAGAATCCTCTTCCCATCTGATTCCTTGCCTTTGAGATCCGCGGCAATCCGTGGGCAGTTGTATTGTTCAGAAATCGCTGAATGGCGCCCATCGTCTGTAATGAAACAAGTTGCTCAAAAAGAGTAGGAGTAGATAGTCGATGAACCAGAAATAATTGAGGTCAAAAAGAAATGAATGTTCCTAAGCTAGTTTGGTTTTTTGCTCGAGTGTTTTGATCAGCAATATTTAGAGATTTTCGAAGATTGTAAAATAAAGTGATTGCTCATATTTCAAGAATGCAAAGATTGACATATAAGAAAATCACTTACCGATTTTGGGCCTTGCGTTTCCGTTCCCATCTTGACCTCTGTATCCAACTTTTCTATCGGGTTTTGCTCGGCCTCTACTGAAATTTCACTTCATTGTATAAAACAAGCATTATTAGTTTGCTAGATGAAAAAAAACTTCAATTATAATATAGTATTTTTCAGAAAGAAGAAAACTAACGACTGACAGAAACTCGAAAAACAAAAGTGAGAGTTTTGAAAAAAAACGAAGCTAAAAACTCCGTCAAATTATGTCTGGAACGACGAAGTAAATGAGAATGAGAGCGAAAACCAGTCACCGAAATTCTCAAACCCAAAACCTTCTGGGCGAAAAAAGGTTAATGAAGTTGCTCCCCAGTGGGCAGTTGGTGCCTACTATTCTATTCGACTCTCTCTCTTTTTCACTCTTGCCGCCTTGCCTATTTCCGTTTTTAGCACTCAACAATGGCGGATTGTGACCCCAAGTAGGCAATCTAAATACAAACAAAATTCAAGGTAAAACGTGTCTAGGTATCCGAATAGTGGTAGCTGTACCAAGCCAAAACCACGATAAAGAATAATTCAATAGACAAAAAATGGTGTTCGAAGACAAACGAAACGTGTGGAAATGTACGAATTTTAAATTTGAATTGAGAATTGTGAAAACCTAAAAACCTTGATGCTTCAAAGATGGAAAAAAGTACTCACGTATTGGTCTTTCGCGGTTGCTCGGCGTGCGCGACTTCATCTTTGTGCAGGTGTTAGAAGATGACCGGAACAATTAACTGGAGGAGGTGTGTGGTCCAAGACAAAAAGAAATCAAATTAGTAGGTACCGGAGGCTGAACGAAAACGGTTTATAGGCTTTGGACAGGTTTGTTGTTCTTGGACCGGAGGACCTCTAAGCTCGTTAGAAAGCCTGGAAACTGGGTGCGAAAAGAGAATAGGGAACTTTGTTTGTTGTTCCTAGTCTTGGCAATTTGATTATTTCAACGGGACTTACAAACTTCCCGCTTTTTGAAAAGCGTCTAAAATTACACGTGTTGTTCATCTGATTGATGTATTTCAAGTATATGTAGTTTCTCCCCCTCTCCACGTCAAAAAGTGTTCCATTCAATTCCGATTTTTCCGTCCCCGTGTTTTGTACAAACCACATGATTAATGTGACACCTCGTTCCCATGGATGGGTGAGAAAATCGACAGTGAGGAATCCTCGGACACGCGCTAAAATAATAAATCGACGGGATAGGGGAGACGCGCACTGTTTCATCTTGAACAATGTGGGAACCTGAGTCAGAATATTAGGAGAACTTGAAATTGGGCCTGACAAGTTGAAATGTAAGGAGGAACAGTGGAAAGATTGATATGGGTTTTTGCAAGAAGTTCAGAACTAGGTGGTAGTCTTGTCTGCTTTCTTCATTGATTTCGTTCGAATCCATTTAACTTGGCTTTTTGTTAATGTCTTGAATAAAAAACATTCGTGAACCTTGAACCTCAAAACAATTTCCAAATGTATATGCTCATCACATTCATTTATCCAGTGTGCATTCAAAGTTGCGAAAGAAGTGTTTTTCTGTATTCGCTTCTCTAGAATCACTTCACACAGTCTAATCAGTAGGTTTTTCGTTTGAAGCTGAGAACATACTCCCCTTTTCTACATAAACTTCACTCGAATTTTCACTCGAACCCCAAATTCAAAACCCGGTCAACTCATTAAGAGAACTAGATCAAGACAGTAAGCAATCACGTAGGTGGCGGCGTCTTTGAAGCGGTCGCGTGCCTCCTTTATGATAATTAATTGAACATGTTGCGGGTGATCCATTCCAATTTTTCATCCATTGTTACCTCTTTTGGCCCGCCCGGAAATCCGTCTGAATCGACACCTTGCACTTTCCTCTGCACCTTTCCAAAGATGTTTTTTTGAAAAAAAAACCTAGCCACCGAAGCATAATAACTCCTAGCAAAGTCTTCCTGTCTGTGTGGATGTTTGCCAACAAGGTAACATATGCAATAAGACTGACACGTAACAATAGTGATTCTCAATTGGTCGGCAAATATGAGAACACATCATAGAATAAACTTGTGGATGTGCTCCATTGTTATGCAATCGATGACTCTACCAAAGCCATCTTGTACCATATAATTAGCGTGGACATGTGGAACAAATTTATTCAATCACAAGAAAGCCAAATATATGTTATAGTTGTATAGTGATATATGGAAGTTTTCTATACCGCGCAAGTAGGATTGAAAGGCAATTAGAAATATGTCGAGATAAAACCCACACGGAATTTTTCAGATCACAAATTCAAATTTTACATAGAAGGCCTTATTCCGATCCCGCAAGATAGCAAATTTGAAAATAGTAAAAACGCAGGAGAGGAGCAATTAGAGAAGCCCACGTCGTTTTGCTTATTGAAGGTGTCAAGGTGGCGCGAATTCAACACAAAAGCAGTGCCTATTGAAAAGATAATGGGCGGATGTCGAAGGAGCAAGAAAGGGAAACGTTGAACAGAATGAGCAGTGTACCCGGAAGAGCAGCAGATACAATGAGTCAGTTAGAGATATTTGAGGAAAAATGGAAATAAATTAGAATCACTGGAATGAGGGCAGGGATTTTGCATCCTGGAGCATTGCACGACACGATTTAGTTGAGTGGGGAGAAAATTGAAATAAAGCTATAAGAAAACAAAAGTGATATCGAAATATTCAAACTCAAAATCTTGATTCAAGTTTGGAAACTATCATCGGATAGTGTGGAGAGAACTGATTCTGATACATTTGCATGAAAGGGTTCGGTCGTTCCATGAATGGATGCATCGGATATACTTGCTGCGGATCTCGTTTCATGTTCTCCGGCGAGAATGTGGAGCTCTCGTCGGTGGTTGGAGTTCCAATAGAAGCATGACCAGAATCGCTACTCTCGTCGTGATCCGGCGTCATGTGTCCCTTCTTTTCGCTCTCATGACTCTGCAAATCATCATAGTTTTATGGAAAGGATCAGATTTTAAATCCTCTGAAGATTCTCTTCGCCTACTGTAAGACGATTTCCTCGTTTTTGTCGTCTACTCCCTTTCATTTGAAAAGGTGGTGGGAGAGGAATGTCTCATTTGAAACGCCATAAATGCAAATCAAATTCGCGCACGGTCCGCTAAGAAGTGCTAGGCAGTGACTTACGAAAACGAAACGAGTTTGTTTAGTGGAAAACAAAATTAGGAGAAAATTCATACGGTCGATGATGAGGGGAGATGAACTAGTTTTGTTGATAATCTTAAACCGGGGAAGACGGAAAGACATTCTACAATCAATGAATTTTTGAATCAGTAATAGTATGCAGCTGGGTAATATAGAAAAGCATAATGAAAAGTGTCCCTATATTTCCAGAAACTGGTCGATGTTCAGAAGGCAAGTTGTGAACTTCAGGAGCAGATAGATTATTCTGCGTGAAACACCAACCGTCAAAAACTCACAATTGCTTAACTGAACTCGTCAAAGTTCTGTAGGTAAACCAAAGTTAATATTCCGTAGTTAATAACCTGTTAGTTCAAAACATCGTACCCAGGAAAGCCTAAAAATTTCAATCGAAACCTTTTCTGATCACATTGTCCTAAAATGTATTTACTCGTCAGAAAACCTCACAATGCAAGTTTTCATTTTCCTACACATCGAGAGTTTCCTTCCTGTAATTCTTCACACTTATTAACGAGATAAGATCAGTATCTCCAACCAACCAGAAACTACATGCACCCTCATTTCCCTAATCCCTTTCCTCCCTATTGTGGACCCCCGGGGAGGAGACAATGGACACATGTCAACCTCAATCTCTCACCTTCAAATGTTTACGTAGAGAGCTGGGATGAGTGTACTGTTTACCACAATCCGAGTGCTGGAATCAACTTTAGTATTGCAATTATCTCAGCTGTTCTAAACTTACCAGACAGCTGTACGGTTTATGACTAGTATGTACATGCATATGTTTCTTGCGATCCGAGGAGTTGGCGAACAACTTGGAACATCCGGGGTGTGAACATGGAAATGGTTTCTCGCCTGAAAATTGGTACCTCTTATTAGTGTACTTAATGGTGTTTGCATCTGGCTCTCATAGCACTAGACTGATATATTCGTGGGAAGGGAACGTCCCAACTGAGAAATCGAGGTGTGAAGTTCATGAACGGGGTAATCGAGGTTAAGAACTAATAATCGCCCTAATAAATCTCAAATCTACGGACAGCTGAGAAATTTAAACACGAGCGTGGTACGGTAGGAGGAAGAGTGAAAAATCTGTTGCAGCTGCTAATGCATGCACATTAATTGAGATTCATTCATTGACAAAATCAACGCTCTTTTCGATCATTTTCCGATAAAATTGATGTTCAGTATGCATATTCAGATTCTGTATGCTAATATTGTGCTTGCTCATAATGTATCGTTACGTCACGGAACTACAAGTGGAGAATCCTCTGGCGGTGTGCGTTCAAAGGAAGGGAAGCCAAATCTGTAGACTAAACATTATGTAATTCGAAAGCATGACTACCCATAATCATCGGCTTGTTTTCAAAGGTTCTCATCACATAATTAGATGAGATGGCGTCAGAAAGCCAAACAAAATTGTGAAGATCCTATGTTTCCCAATAGGAATTCCTAATCTCTTTCTCTATGGTATACTCATCCTCAAATCACTCCCGACTGCGTTTCACTGTCTCCTCTCGCCATAAACGGATTACGGTAGGAATCGAACGTGAATAATAAACAGGCAACACTATCACAAAAGCGTTGCACGGAATAGGATCGTTTCGAGATTTGCTTGACAATAGAAGAAACTGACATCGTAAATCTTGCAGTCCTCAAAAGTTGCGGATCGAATGTAAAGAATAGTCCTTCTCCCTCAGCCACGATGAATGCCCAGGTTTTGTTCAGTTGTGTTATGAAACGACCCAAGCCCTGCCATTATTATTATTGCCTTTTCGAGAGCGAAGCGCGTTGACTCGAGAGCTCTAGGCGCAAAAAATTCATCACCTGCCTTTGGACACTTGACAGAAGAATACCATGTATCATTTCGTGAAGAGGGTACCTATATCTTAATCCCTCATTACACCCCCTTCTACAACAACAACCACCCACTTGTGCTCATATATAGATATCACAATTCATGTTCTCCCAGACGTACCTGAGTGGATTCGCTTGTGAATCTTCAAATTTTCAGACCTCGCAAACACCTTGTTGCACGAATCGCACGAGAAGGGTCGCTCTCCAGTGTGCACCCTCATATGGTTCACCAGTTTGTACTTGGCCTGCAATGTATCGTTGTATATTATGTGAGACGGAGGTGTTCGAGATTACGCAAAAGTGCCAATGAGCATAATTGTAGGGAATAAGAGGTACAGTTTAATAGTGGTAGTAGTGTTGTGTTCAGCGAAGAATAGAAATCGGAGACAATTAAAACTTATGACGCAACATAGTTTGGGGAGATTTTGGTCGAGAGCACGGGTCATCTAGGATTATGAATGCTACTAAGATATATTCAGAATGATCTGACTTTAACTTACTACAGTAATCGTCCGCGAGGACCTAAAATCAGGTGGCTACTCTCCAAAGGGAGAAACCTGAAGTACTCCAAACATGACTCATTAAGTAGGTGTCACTAGTTACTCAAGAAGGTCTCAAAACATACTTTGAACTCTTTGAATTCTCGATCACATCCCTTCCACATACACACAAACTTTGACTCATGTGTGATATGATGGGTGCTCACGTGAACCGACAACTCGCCGGAATCCTGGAACATCTGCATGCATGGCTGTCCATTCGTCTCCCACAAACATTGCAACGGTTTGATGTCGCCGACGTACGAACCGAGACTCCTGAAATGGTCGACCTTGAGTTTTCGAAAAATCATTGTGAGTTGTGGTTTTGTCCACACGGGAGGGATGGGCTAGGTGTGAGAGGAAATGGCAAGAACGCATATCAAAAAATGGGGGAATTTCACTTACGATGGGTAGAGGAAGGGATCCGGTACTGGATTCGGCATGAACGCTGTATGAGGGAGATTCACGAAGTAGTTGGAGGAATACGCGTGGGGATCTGAATATTACGAAAAATGAAATAGTTCCGAAGTTTGGAAAACTCTTACCTGAATATATGGGTACCGAAGGTTGCCACTCTGGCTGTGACGTTGTCGTCGGACTCTGCAGCGGGGTGTAATACTCATTGTGCATCATTGTGCTGAAAATAAATGGAATTTTGAATCTGTATATCCTAGTAAAAAACAGAAAAGTTAATAAGAAAATTTTCAAAAAAAAAATCATTATCAGATGTCCAAATGAAATTCAAAAGAAAAAGTTAGAGAAGGCGGAAGCTACCGTAACTGAAAAGATACTGTATTGATATCTGAGAAAAAGCTAAAAAAGTAACCATCATTCCCAACAAGCTAATGTTTTCCCAGTAGAGAAGAGCGTGATCCTCCCACAATGTAAACGACCACGCCTACCACTAGGATTGGCGAGAAAAGCGGTGCTAGGGTGGGCGGAGCCTCAGGACAACGAGATGTAAAGAATGATGGGAAAGGCAATGGTGGGTGTCACAAAATACCAATATTGGAGACTTTGAGTGATTTTTTTGCGATTGAAAAGTAACTCGAGAGAAATTTTTCGAAAGAAGAGTGAGAAGAAGTCAGGAGAGAAGAAGATGAAATCTGTTTCAATTGTGGTTTGGGCTGAATTTGCAAAATTGATGACTACCCCGGCAAAGTGAAGGTAACCAGAAAAGGAAAAACAGAGATGAATTCAAAACCAGGAAATATTGAATCATCGATTTTTTTGATTTGAAACAGTAAAAGTACAATGCGCGAAGCACAGATGAATTTTTTCAAACGGCAAAGAAATTCTTTAAAAAACTTTTTGAACGCTACCCTCAACTCATTTTTATACAGCTGAACATTGTTCCACAACTTGACACACTAAAATACGTTGATGAGCTAATTTCCTGACATTTGTGTGCTGTTGGAGCATTTTCAGTATACCATATTTTCTCTAATAGACTGGCACCCTCTTCTCGCCATATAGACTAAATTTATCTCTGTTTTTGTGTTTCTTATAAATAAATCACCTACTGACTAAATTTTGCACACAACGCGAGAACATTGTTTTTAGTTGAACACTTTGTGATTACTAATACAGAAACCAAGGTAAATTTGGCCGTAGCAACAAGAGACCGGGGCCGGTCTATTGGAGCAAATATGGTTGCTTATTATCGACAAGAAATTGAATGACACCGAATGGTTTTTGCAATTTTTTAAGTTTGTCCAGAAATCTTTTTTTCAAGCGAAGAGAATGCCATTTCTTCACAATGCGTTTAGTATCTTTGGATCAAAAACAACAACTAAAAAGTTAGAGTATAAAATCCAGAAAGTTATGAAAAATGAATATTCTCCTCATCATAACACTTTTGTGATAGATACCCAATGTCTACACCCACCCGACCTGAACGCCGCCCGATTCGGGAGACTCATAAATCATCTTCACCCGATTCCGGCACTCCGAGGTATTAATTAGCTCACCTCATCTTCTCGCAATCATTTTATCTTGCACTATACAACTTTTTTCCCCCTGCGTTTGAGTAGTTCACACCTTTTGCAAAGTTCTTCGTAAGGGTATTAAATAGTTAAATAGTGACAGTTCTCAGATGAGGCACCCTGTTGCGCACTGCAGGGGAACGGGTGCGGTCTTCCATCAGATCATCCCAGGAGCACATTTTCAGATGCACCAGCATGACAAGTATTACAATGTAAGTATGATGTATAACTCTATAGGGGACTATTTTCGTATATCACGCAGGGACAATACAGCGCGGATGACACTAAAATCTGGTAGCAGAACTGTTGGAGGCTAAATCAGTATATTTTTATGTCTCAGATCGTTCCGGTGACAAGTTTGATTTGTGCAGCCTGACACTTTGACAGTATACACACTGTTTAGATTCTCACATAGTGTCTGTAGAGAACGTACATGTAAATAACGTGAACATTTGTTAGTGTAGGTTCTATAAGAACAGGGCTTGTACGGTGAGGGGCCAGACTGTAAAGGTCGTTATGAGGAGTTTTGAGAAAACGCTGAAAAATGTATTCTATCCAGAAAACCGTTTTCGAGACTCGGCGTCCCACGAAAATAGAATCCATCTATGAAGTATAGTTAAGGAAGAAACCAGTAAAATGGATTCCAAAAAGTTTTGAGGCCAATCTTCAAATTAATCATGATCTGTTTTTCGTGTTTCCCAATCGGTGCGGTAATATTCAAAAACAAAACAACAGCAATAGTTGCCTCCGCGACAGTCACAATTTGCCTCATCTGGTTTCTACAGTACTCCTTTTTCTTGTTTTCACTTCCACTGAACCAAATTTTCTCTTTTTTCATCACCCACCGATGATACAATCGTCTACCAAAATGCGCGAAAAGCGTGTTGTATGTTTTGATAAATGATGAGATGATAAAAAGGATCAGTCATCGTTTATACAGCGCGGTTATATGAGGTGAGAAGATAATGTTGCGAAGGAGGAAAAGAGGGCCGACAGAAAAAGTTCAGTGGCCGACAAGGCGCGAATTTGATGGATTATGATCGTGATGACAAGACGCACGCGACCGCAAGACGATACCAGACCTTGAGAAGAATTATTCGAGATGAGAAAATGTATCTTTTTCAGTTACGTAACGCTCGTCCAAATGATACTCTTGGTGTCATTGGCAAGTGTTGCGTGCGCCAAAACGCAACAACGGAAGTAGGTATGACGATTGGTTTTTCTCAGACGAAGGATTATTGTCGAAAAGAGTTGTAGGAGGTACAGTACCATTCAAAAGTATATAAAACTTTTGAATTTTCGGTGCGAATTCGTCAAGTAAATGTAGTTTTTGTAGACTTGGAAAACGGTTCACAGCGTTCCGATTTTTCTGAAACTCTTGAGTTTATTGAGCATCTCTGGGACTTCATTTTTGCAGTTGAGAACTTTCTCCAAAAATCCCTGTCCAGTCAGGTAGGCCCAAAATAGTGACTCCAAATTTCCGGTTCCTTCAGTGTTTATTTTAACAACAAAAAGAAAAATTGAGGACTACCCAATAAACACACAAAGTTTCAGAGTGATCGGAAAGTAACCATTTTCCAAGTTCACGAAAACTATCCTACTTGATTGTCTGCACTGAAAATTATCAAGTTCTACCTACTTTTGAATGGTACCGTATACCGGAAGTGAACTGTTATTCAAAAAAAAATTCAGCATATGTTGTTCTGTAGATTCTCATTTAACTCTCAAGTTGTCTGGTCTTCTTTCCACAGACCTTCGAATCATGGTTCACTCATTTCTCGAGACACATCTTTTCCAGTAACATCCCTATTTGCAATCATGGAGTATTAGCACTTTCACCTGACACCCGGTACATGAACGTTCAACCTGAGCTGCGAACAGAAGTGACTAGATTCTTACCTAGACATGAGAAACACAACATGTGATAATGTAGGAACAACCTTATGGTTACAAATATGAGAGAGTGGACTCGAACAGTGTCCCACGCTTGTTGGCAACAAAGTTAGGGGAAGAAGATAAGCGAGTTGTCATGAAAAACAACAAGATTTCCGGAAGATAGGAAGTGTTAAGAAGAGGTCCTCTTCGCAGTGTCATCGCGCCAGAAGATACCATCAAGTTGTACTGTTTGCTACCAAAAAACACAAAAAAACTCCTGTCTAAAATTGTTCAACATTTCAGTTACTGGTTGCGAGAGTTTCTTAGCTGCTAGGAATCGTTATATTCATCAATATCTACAATATTATGTCGATTCCAAGTAGTCATTTTTGTTCGATAAATGAGGGTGATGACATACACATGGCCTCTTGGAGACAGTCAGGTACACTCTCTGTCCATCTGTGCACGTAATAGGGCAATGAGGAGAGTAAAGACATACTCTCCTCATTGGGGGACCGGAGAGAGATTTCTAGAAAATTTGAAATTATAGAAAATGCAATGATTCCAAGGTCAAAATTGTGTTCTGTTTCTGAATTTGAGTGCAGGATTGAAAAGTATGTTATTACAAAATTGAATGGATCAGCAAACTTTGGGCAGTTGGAAAAGTGGTTCATCTGATATTTTCGAAGGAATGTGGGTACATTATGCAACAGAATATCTTTATTAATGTTGTCGTGACCGTAGAGTCTCTACGGCACAACTTCAATACTAGAACACTTCCAGAGTGACGTCACACGTCACATCAACTATTATAACTTTCTCAGGTAGTTATTCTCCGTGACCAATCCTATCTTCCATCGCCCTGGCACCGACCCTGACCTCTGGAACACCCCACAACTTCGCTATATAAGGAGGAAGATTCGCCCGGATAGATGTAGTTCTTCGGATTCTCCCTGGATTCTCCCTGGATCGCCTGGACGTCTTCAACTGCTGTCGCATGGACTCGAAGGCACCGCCGGATGGAGCCTCACTGTCATAAAAGGAGCACTCTCTAAACATCTTAACGCCCTTGTGCTGATGTTCTCATTGCCTCCCGCTGACTCTCATACCTCCACCAATCGCACTGCCGCTGCTCCAACTACTTGCCGACGAAGACTCCAGAAGCTCCAATGTCCAATCCTGCCATGGTCGTCTCAAACCGGATCACGAGATAACTCTCTAGAATGTGTTAATAAACTGTTGTTTCCCTCTCCTTGCATTTGACTCTCACACCGGGCTCACCGACCCTTTGGTGTGGAGACAAATGTAGTTGGCAATATCTTCAGAAAACAACAACCAAGGCAGACGATCCAAAGCTGCTGAAAGTTTTTATTGAAACAGATCCCTTGTGAAGATTGCGAGACTATAACTCATAACTCATTTGAGAGTACTTATAAAAACAATTTCCCTAGTACCAACTTCAAAATACAGAGTTGTTCATGATCCTCTCCATTTTTGCAGAAAATTTCGTTGATTAGAATCAGAATCTATCGATCTTCATGTCATGCACGTTTCGCTAGCTGAAAATTTTTCAAGTGTCGCTTCACTCAAAGAGTTGGCTCTTCTAAAGTGTGCCGAATGCCATATTTGTATTACTGGTCACGTTTCATCTCTCCCCTGATCAAGAAAAATATTCATGATATTAGATTCTTACTGATTTTTGGTTTCCCTCAAAATCTCCTCGTTCCGTTGCTGTTTTCCATTCGAATATTCAACTCAGAATCTGTATGTGCTGGATATGATAATGAATCTATTGAAAAGCAATCAGAAGCAGAACACTTCGATCATTTATCATTTCTCTATCAAACCACACAAGAAGATACACTGTAGCGTTTCGAGCAGGGTTTTCGAGCGGCCAATATTCCTTGAAACAGTGAAAGTTTCAAAATGAGCTGCTTCACCGGAATCATCAGTTCTATTGTCTATGTATTCCGCAGAATTGTTCATGGGCCGAATGGAACTTACTACACCAATGAACCAGACCTTCCAGAGGATATGTACCGCAGGTGAAAAGAAGTTTGAACTTCACAAGAAACTGATACATTGCAGTATTTGCGAAAAATGTGCTGAGAAGGAGTTCATCGCTTACTGCCGCACTCATCCAGTTCTTCTCCATTGATAACGCTTGGGGATCAAAGTATCAAGCAATTATTGCTACCTAATACTGTTTCTTCAAGACATTATATGTTGTTATAAAGTTTTAAACAAAGTACGTCATTACTTTCTTGATCGCAATGAAAAATTGTTATGAATCCGTGCAGTGTTTTTATTCTGAATTGCAAAATAGTTCCGCACAAAAAATTACTGTAAAGTTCAATCTCACATTGACGTCGAAACTCAAGCCGTCGTGAGTTTTTTTTCATTTTGTGAGTGTCATAGCAGAGCTCAAACAAGGTCAAAATCAACAACTGATTTGTAGGTCTTAGCTGAAGCTTTCCGTAACGCAAGTATAGAGTTTTGTAAATCGAAACATGTCAACATTTTCCGATTATTTTCAGTTTTTGGCGTCACTCGGAAATCTGGGAAAATTTTCTTCAAAAGTTAGTCTCTCAAACTCAATTTTTGATATACTGTGTTCAACAGTTCCAATGAACACTAAAAAATTCTACTCCTATCTTCCCACTCGCCACCTTAATGCATTTCCCACATTTCCCTATTTTCTAGATTGATCTCGATAGTGATTTTATCTAGAATTCCGCTTTTTCCCTTACCTGCGATAGCGTTTTGTCAATAAATACCGTAACACCTGTAATAGAAGCACATCTTCTTTTTTTTTTAAGTTTTCAAGTGTTCTTTCCAAAACATTATCAAAAATGGGTGATGAAGAGGAGATAATGGACTATTCCTATATGAAAGCTAATAACAAAAACTGTCTAAATATGATTTCGGACAGTTGTCTGAATTTCTGAGTTTCACAACAAGAAGTTTGAAAAATAGAACACACTCAATTGTTACTGAATCGAACGATTCGTAAAATCTATTGTTTCAAGGTTTCAATTTTTGAAGGCTCCTTATTTTTTTATAAAAAATGCAAAACATAGGATGGGTAACTAGACCATCAGTTGCAGGGGAGTCAGGGAGCCGAACACGGGAATCTGACTCAACTACCACAGTCGGGGTCGTACGCATAACCACACTGAACTGTATAGATCGGTAGACAGGAGCGCTAACCACTCTACTGTACCTGCACATCTTCGGGGGGACCCGAGGGAGAACAAGAACGTTCGGACAATGAGAGGACGGTGGGATCCTCATTGAGTACAGACAATGCAATACCTTCTCCATTAGGTTAACAAAAGTGCGCTCCACTGGCAATCACCTTTGGAGATTGATTCAAAGCGTCAAACTTTTGTTTCGGTGTTTGTTGAAACAACTGGATATAAACATACTTTAAAAAATCAGTTTGAGGAAGTAATTTGGGAAAATTTTTTCCGATTTCGGAATAGCGTTCACATCTGAAAGAATTATGGGAATTCTGAAAATTTCCAATCTGCCAAACAGCCAAAACATCGCCTTGAAAAGGAGCACTTTGGCCTAACTGAATTCTTCTCGGCCACCGTTGTCATGAATTCTTTTTGCCAAAATTGGACGGCAAAACAGACAAGTCAACAAAAAAGTATTTTAACAAAAAATATTTGTAAAATCGGTGAAGAATCTTTGAAAAAGGTGGTGGCCAAGATAAATCCAGATGGGCCACGCAAGACAAATATTTCTTCTTTGAAGCCATTTTTCGAATGTGAGCGGATTCTTTGAGCGGTTTCGTTATGATATTCAAACTCATCACAATACTTGTTTTGAACCTAAAAAATTGTCCGGGATCCTCCGTCGAAGTATTTGATGACAGTGTGGCAAATCTATGATCTGATCCGGTTTCAAATCATCGGATTAATAGTTTTTCTCGGAATTTTTTAAAAATTATGCAATCAAAGCCAGAAAAATGAAGATACTTGTAATTTGTGACGTATGTTCAGTGTATGAAGGGCGTCCTATCATTCATAGACCGGCAGGAATTTGGATACTGCAGTTTCAATTTTCTATGAGCTGGATAACGCTCAAACTTTGACCATGACATTTCATTCTTTCTGCTTTGATATAGTTCTGTGTTCGTCATTAGTGAAATGATATTCGCATGATTATCTTCATTTGCTGGATATGTTAATGAACCTGTTTAAATACAATCGAAAACGGGACGTTTTCACCACAACTCGCTTTTCGAGGCACACAAAATATATTCATTCTCTCGGATTCAATGGCTTTCATTATGAGTTCCTTCAATAACCTCGCAAGCAGAATCAACAGATTATATCGCAGAATCGTTTATGGTCCTAATGGAACTTACTACACCAACGAACCGGATGTTCCAGAGTTGACCTACTGCAGGTAGCAAAACATTGATTCTTATTCAGATTCTATATATTTCAGTGTCTGTGGCGAATGCATTGAAAATGAGTACTTCCGTTCACAGCCAATTCTTCTCAAAGTTAGAGCACATGCTGATGAATTCTGAATTTTCTTCGTTGGACTGTCACTAACCAAAGTGAAAAAAATTGTTTCCTGTCAATCGTGGAACGCTAGCATAATTCACAACTTCTCTAAAAGTATTTATTTCATTGTATCTGAATAAATATATGGATGTCTAAAAAATAGAGTTTTAGTGTACTTTGCTGAATAAAATACTGGAATCGGACAGAGTGAAATCTATGCGTTTTCCATCCGATGTCGGAAAACTACCATCTTCTCTTTCCCATTCTTCGGTTGGCTTGAAAGGTTCAAGAGCAGCCAGTACCTCGCGCCGGACAAAGTCTCCGACCAAGTTAATGCGTTGAAATTCACGAGATCGCAAAATCGTCTGAAAAAAAAAATTATTGAACGAACATTCAAGAAACTCACATTCTTGAAGGTTGCAATCTCCGCGGGGTTGATTGCCACAAGACGCATTTCGGCAAACCTAACATTTTCCAGAGCATTCAGTGGAGCGGAGAGTCGCACTTTAATTGTAAAGATAGTTTCGACAGATTTGAGATGATCAACCAGGCTAGGGATTTCTTCAGACTCATACTGAAATTCGTCTCTGAGAGATTGCACTCTCAAACAGGTGAGGACGCCAGTTTTCATAGCATCCAGAACTGGTGGCAGATGTTTTTTCTGTCCGATTTGAACTTCGATTTCTTCCACGTGGAGTTTCTCTTCCAGCTCACTCAAGTTTTTTCCAATTCCTTCGTAAAACTTGTCGACATCCTCGTCGACATATAGAGGTTGTCTTGTTTGAAATACCAGAGATTTGATTTTGGTACCCTTTTTTCGAATTGTCTTGTTGAATTGGCGCAATCCCTCATCCAGGTACGAATCAGAAGACAGTTTGATTTTTCCGCCTTCACTGATCTCACATCCTTGTTCCATTTTCTTCGTGTATTTGAATCTTCCTTGTTCGTGATCGTTGCCGTACTTCACAACCAAATCAATGTGCTCCATCCCCAAATAAAATCGGATTTCTTCATAGAGCCGGCGATCTGCTTTTAGCACATTTCTGAATTCGCTGTTGACTTGGAGGAGAGTTTTTCTGAAATCACGATAACATTCAAATGGAACAAGTGCTCATATAACTCACTGCTCCTTGTATCCAACAGCTTCCATTATTTTACGCTTAACAGGTACCGGGCACTCTTCCAACCCTCGAGGATCGACGATTCTGTAAAGTGCATTGTTATTGTCACATGAAAAGAAAAAAAAACTCACTCGGCATCAGTTTCAATGTCATTGTTCCCGGACTTGAATCTCGTGAACCAGGCGTCCACTTCCTTCAACGTAAGCTCAGGGAAAAGAGTTTGCAAGGTTTCCATAGTTTCCTGCACTCCTTTCCCGAGCGAGAAGAAGACATGGAGACTGTGCCTTCTGTAGGACTTTCCCTTGGGATCAAGGGCCATGGTTAAAACTGAAAAAAAAACAATTTTAAAAATTAAATCTTGGGAGATCTTTCACGGAAACGGGCAAGATACTCAAACGGTAATAGAATGTTGTAACTAAGAATGAAACTCATTTCAAAAATGAGTAAAAACTATATCTTATCGGACCTGTGCTACTTATGTAGTTAAATGATGGTATACATATGAAATACTAAGCGAAAAATGTTGGAGATATTTGAAATCAAAAGTACAACCCAATAGAAAACTGTAAAAGCATATGTTGCGGACGAGCACTGACACGCAATGTACGCAAAAACACCAGAAATGACGCGCAGAAAGAAGTGGGGAAGGGGTTGCTGGGCCTCCAAGCAAGCGAACAGAGAGAACAAGAAATAACTGCTGGCTGCGAAAAAGCGATGTTGGGTCAACCGAGAGAGAGAGACAGAACAGACAACGCTACGGGCGTGTCGATCAGGTCGATTTGATGTAGAAAATATTAATATCGTCATTATTAAGTCTGTATGGAAAACATGGAAATCTCATCGCAAACTGAGCATGACATCTTGACAAGTAAAATAAAGGAAAGAAATTTTTGCGAAATACGGTTTTCAACGGATACCATGCCATTATTTCATGCTTAACATGTTTCGGATCCTTTTCTAATCCGCGAGCGTTCTTATCATATCTGTAAAGTCAAGGTGTTTCTTCATGTTAGAAGTTATGAAGTGCAAACGAACCGAACACAACATATTGGATGCACCGTATTAATGAAGGCGACATACAATGCAAACGAGCTAGCTGCGAAAAGCGACAGATGGTGAAGATGTAGAGGAGAAGATCACTCTACTGAGGTGGTCATTGTCATCATCATCTTCGATCGTTATTATGTGAGTAACAGAGAATAAAAAGAGAGGTTTGGCTGTACAACAATGCTTTCACTGGAAACGATGATTTTATGTGTAATTACATTTGAAATGTCCTTAGTTTTAAAAGGGAACATAGAAACTTCATGAATATGCTATACGTTTAACAGAAAATTTTTGAAGTTTTGTTTCTCGAAATTCTGACGACGGGCTAGGCTATACCAGAGGATCTTATATTGAGGACCTGGCCCGCCAGTGGCAAATCAGTCGGCAATGAAGACAAAACAAGTCACCAGGGAGTACATCTATGTAGATGGATACTCCTTTTTTGAGCGAAACAGACCATTTCTCATAGGATGTCGTCTAACAGTTCATCTCTCTTAACCTCAAATCCATTCTTGGCGGGCTCTTCACTTTTCAAACACTTTTTTTCTCATTCATTATAAATGTTGGAGGCCAGAAAGACAAATTTTGAAAAAGCACATAAAATACAAGATAAAATCTCAATTTGAAAAATATAATACAAGTTTTGAGGGTAGGCAAAAAAAAAGAGAAAAGCGTAAGAAGAGACAGGAGACATGAAAATATAGAGCGAAAATTGAAATAGACATAGACACATGTTTTGTCTGGAAGAGGAAAAAGAAGAAACATAGAAAAGGAAATCACATGTAAGAGAGGCTGGTATGCATGAAATTATTCGTAAGCATGCTGGAAGGGAACAACAAAGAAAAACAGAATTAGGAAAAAGTATCGAATTCAAATATTTTGCCTAATGCGTCATTCACAATATTTTTTTTCTCTCTTGAACTTAATCCATGATGGGCTGCTTTTGAAACTGAACTTGATGATATCTCCGTTGGTCTCTTTGAAACTACCATCGTGATCATCCCAATCTTCAGGTGCATCGTAAGGTTCAAGTGCCGGTAGTAATTGATCTCTGTCGTAGTCCATATAAAACGCTATTTCATCAAATAGAGGCGATCGCAACATCAACTGAAAAAAAACAAAATATCAGCTAGAAAAATAATAAAACCAGCAACTCACGTTTTTATAGTTTTCCAGTTCCGTTGCTGTGATCGCCGGTAGACGAATCACGCCGTGCTCAACCTTCTCGTAGATCGTCGGTGGAACAGCGAACTGTACTCTCGATGACCATAATCCTTTGAGAGATTTGAGATGTCTTTCAAGACTTCTGATATCGCTCAACTCATAGACAAACACGTTTTCGTGATAGGAATGCAATTCGAGAGCCGTAAGCACTCCAGTTTTGACCCCGTCTAGAATAGCTGGCAGGTTTTCTCTTCTTCCAATTTTCATCTCCAGTTCTTCCACATGAAGTTTCTCTTTCAGTCCACTCAGTATATTTCCAATTCCCGCGTAGAAGTTGTCGAAACCCTCATCGACTTCTTGCGGTTTTCTTGCACTTATCACCAAACTGTTGATTTTTGTGCCCTTTTTCTCAATCAGATCGTTGAAGCGTGCCAATCCTTCCTCCAGATACGAAAATGACGATGTGGTGCTCATGCCGTCCTCGCATACCACACATCCTTGCTCTACTTTGGTAATCTTGAACTTTTTGGTTTTGATTCCGCCGGCGTACTCTGCGGATACTCTAAAACTACTTATTCCCAAGAGCAATTGAATCTTTTTGAACAATCGTCGATCAGCTTCCAGAACTCCTCGGAATTCCTTGTTGACTCTGAGAAGAGCGCTTCTGAAATGAGAAGTACATTCATGCATAGAGAACTCATATCACTCACTGCTCTTCGTAGCCAACGAATTCCATTATCTTCCGTTTCAGACAGATTGGCATATGATCAAGTCCACGAGCGTTTGGGTCGAATCTGAAAATTGAGATTAGATTTTGCATAAATTATAGAGAAGAATCAAACATACTCAATATCTGTTTCAATTTCACTACTCCCATTCCGGAATCTCGTGAACCAAGCGTCAACCTCCTGGAAACTAATATCCGGGTAGAGTTTCTTGAGGTCTGTCACGGTGTCATCAACGGCTCTTCCGAGAACGAAGAACATATGAAACGCTTGTCTCCGATATGATTGACTTTGAGGATCGAGAGACATCTTCTGATCTGAAAAAGTGAATAAGTAAAATTCAAAACTCGAAAACTTTTCAAAATTTTTAAGATGAAAAATTGGGTAGAAAATATTATACTTGAACGATGATTTCATGGCAAAACTCTTTTATTAATTTAAAATATGTAATCAAAAGTTCTAATTTCTAATATCATAATGGAAAAAACTCATAGGTTGCTCTGAGGACTCAAAAAACCGGCCCAAAGAAATCATTTTTCATTAAAGTTACTCATGTTGGTCTAGTTAATTTTTCACTTCGGCCACCGAGTTTTTGCCCATTTTTCATAGTTTTTCCCGATTTCTTTCACTAAAATCGGTAGTTTATCAACCTTTGCACTATTTCCATTCTATTTTAGTGAGACCAAACAGGGAGAAAATACATGAAAAACGCGCAAAAACTCGGTGGCCGAAGTGAAAAATTTACTAGGCCGCCATCGGTAACTTTACAAAAAGGTCTCATTGTGTCGGTTTTTCGGAAGTTTAGAACAGTTTAAAAGCTTTTTTTGAATGTGATTATAGAAATCAGCACATTTGATTACATATTTTAAAGCAAAAAAATGTCGCCCGGAATCCAAAATGAGCGTTTTTAACAAGAAAATAGTCAGGCAAAAATAGGAAAAGTTCAAACCTTAAGCACTTTTTTCTGGAAAATCGAAAATACGAAGAAGCTTCGGTTTTTTTTACATATATTCAAATTCAACGTCTCAATCAATAATGACCCGATAATCTGGCTTGCGTTGCGTACCATACAACATAGACGACGCACAAGGAGGACACCGTTCAAACGTATAACCTAGCAGCGGGATGCAAGGAAGTGGAAGGTGGCAGAAGGACGAGTGGGATATCGCGGGGCCGCCGCCGGGTAGAGATGAGGTAGAGAACATTAGATAAAGACACACGGTTGGTTGCGAATACAGTTCGCATGCAATACGTAAAAACATACGACATCAAAAAATGAAATATCAGTTCTATTGTGAAAAATCAAGTTTCAGAGAGGTTATTTTTCTAATTATTTCAAATTAGCTGTCAAGTCCGTTTGATTGCGTTAAATGACAGTGATCCGAACATTTTTAGCTAGAAAACAATTCTTCAACTTCTGAATGTTGACCATTCTTAGCAGGCTGTATGTGCAATTAGTCTTTGAACTTTGAATGCCTTCATGAAAAAATGTAATGGAAATCGTTTTATAAGCTGTAAAAAACCAACGGAAGGTCATAAACTTGTTCTTCTCCAGAAGGACTACACCAGAGGCAAAATATCTTTCTCAACAGAGCGCGATTGAAATCCAAATAGGTGTAACCCAAATACTGACCTCACGTTAGTTACGCCTTCCAAGGAGAAACTGTGGGAGGTATTACAGGAAGGATACTAAGTTTAGTCGATTAACATCGCCCCAAAGATATGTTGTTCAACGTTGTCGATTGAATTAGTATCCAGCCCATTAGCACGATTCAAGAAAAAAGTCCGAACTTTATAATTAAACACTTTATTCAGATAAAATTCCTCTCATATATAGAATGAAGCAGTTACAGTTTTGAAAACATACAGAAACAAAAATGTTGCCAAAGCCAGAAAACCATGAAAAAGTCCATTCATTGCGAATTGAATTTAGAAATTTTTGTCATCTCAAGACTGCGGCCATTAACATGGAAGCCGATGCGGATACCACCAGTGGTCACAAATATCCCCGTATATTTGCCGAATGGATCAGTTTCGAACGGTTCGAAGCCTCTCATCACCTCGTTCTCATCAAAGTTCCCGCCAAAAATGTGATCGACAAACGCCGGATGGTCGTTAAGTTTCTGGAAAGAATAAGAATGTTGAGGGATAATACACATAACGAAAGAATACCGCTTTGTAGCTTCTGATCGCTTCCTCTGTCAGTGTTTCAACTTTGACGTTAACTATTGGAATGGCCGCGTAAGAATCCAAGGGAATGTTCAAACGAACAGAATATGTTGTGAGGAGACTACTCAATGATGGCAGGCGAAGACAGAGACAGGGGATTTCTTTCGAGTCGAGAATCATTGTGTCAGTATGAGAATCGAGAGTACAGTCTTGAAGAACTTCCGTAGCAATTGAATTGAGAACGGTGCAAAAATTTTCTTTCGTGCCAGCTTCCAAACGGAGATCTTCAACGTGTAGTTTATTCTTCAACTCGTTGAATGCGTTGTTGCACTTTGAATAGAACTCGACATATTCTGGATCAACCGTTTTTGGTTTTCGTGAGGTGATTTCCAGACGCTCAATTATTGTTCCTTTTTTCTCAACAGTGTCATTGAACTTCTTCATCCCTTCGTGAAGGTATGATGTGGGGAAGAAGGCGATTTTCCCCCTATTATTCAGCTCACATCCATTTTCTTTTTTGGTGTAGATGAATTGTTCGAGTTGTTCGAACGGTGTCGTGATTGCTAGAGCAAGAAAATCCATGCCCAATGCGAGTTTGATTTTGCGGTATAAGCGATTGTCTCCTTTAATGATGTTCCGGAAAGATCGATTGACTGCGAGCAATGATCGCCTGGAATTTCAGGTATTTATGGATAGGCTCACAAGCCAGCCACTTACTGCTCCGCATATCCGGTGAACTCTATTATTCGTCGTTTAACTATATCAGGGAAACCGTTGAGGCCACGATCATCCTCTTCCTTGCTGAAAAACACAAAATGCGTTTCCAGTTCAATGGGAAGTTGAATACAACTTACACAATATCAGAAGCAATGCCATTAAGAGGAATCATATCAATATCCGTGACAATGTCAAGATTTCCAGTTTTGAAACGTTCGAACCAAATTCGAACTTCTTGAGAAGTCACATCAGGTAGCTCATTCTTGAGGAAATTCACCGTGGCACGAACATGCTTCTTGAGAAGAAATGCCATCAGAAAAGCTTGCCGCCGAAACGTGGGACTGTTCGGGTCCGTGTCCATTGTTTGGTTCATTCTGGAAACAAAGAAGGTTTACGAATAGCGAATTTTACTTCAATGACAAATGCCAAACACTGATCAGAACAACAAGACGCAGGAGGAAAACACATTGGCATAGATGTAATCAATATTTCTACCCATTTCGTGGAAAGTGTTTGCAGACGGAACACGGAAAGCGACGACAAAACAAGCTTCATAAAAAAGAATAGCGCAATATGGAAATGTATGTGAGGAAACATACGAGAAAGAAAATGTGGTGTGTCGCAAAACGAGAGAGAAAGGAAAAGCACTTTCAATGAGACCAAAGAAAAGAAGACAAAACGTCAGCTTTAAATCTTCAGATATCGCGGCTGTTTCTCATATTTCTCACTCGAAGATGTCTGAACGATCAGAAGGTGTGCAGTAAATGACAGGGAAACAATTTATATTGTGACACTTGTCCGCCACTGGGAAGGTAATCTAATGTTCGCTAATCGTTTATTATGATGACATCATGCTAGATCACCAGAAGGGAAGTGTCTACGCTCACTCCTCAATGGACCTACTTCAGCAGATGTTTTTTTCTTCGGAGGTACAGTCAATGACAGTAAAAATGAGAAGGAGAAAGAGAAGGAGAATGGTGTTCCAAAGAGTATGAGGGGTTTATTGAGGTTACTTTCAACCTTCCCAGGTGCACTGTCAGTTTTTCAGACAAACTAGAAAATGAATGTATATGACATGAAAAACCACTTGAGAATGACAAACAAGAGAAAAAAAATTAATGACTGTTTAGAAAAAATGCTCAGCCTCTGCAGCAATGAAAAAACAGCTAAAGTGAGTCGCAACTCTCAACGAAGAGGAAAAAACATTCGTAGTTAGCCAGAAAATTGAAACGAAAAAAAAAAGATTCAATGAGTATTGACGTGAATAAATGAGTTTTTGAAAATCTCAATTGATCACTCCCTTTTGCTGTCAGAAACGCAGTACTAGAGATATTATCCCGAACAATGAGTTGTTAATTAACAAGAGTATAAATTCTCAGGTATTGCCTCGGAGAAAAGAAAAGAGACAACCGATGGTCTTGGACCGTGATGGGGACAATACACGCGGCCAGGCGGTCCGCGTCTCTTCTCCTTTCTTTCGCATGGACTGTATAGTGAGCACTATTCCGTCCCAAGCAGTCCCACTCGAGTATTCGAAAGAGAGAGCCTCAGTTTGTGCAATAAAGCAGGGCTAGTCTTAGTCTGGAGGAATGGATTCCATTAGGTTGGCTTCGCGTACCACCTCAAACTTGGGTAATAAAACCTTTTATCTCATCTCCACAAACCGTATAAAAGAAAAAAATAAAAAAGAAGCCCCATAAGGTGGAGAAAAACCAACAGTACTGATCAGAGCAATATTAAGATAAATATCACACTGAAAAGTGGTAGAAAATAAGAGAGATGCAATACGTATAAACATACGACATCAAAAAATGAAGTATCAATTCTATTGTGAAAAATATCAAATTTCAAAGATGTTATTTTTCGTTTTCCTTTTAACAGCTGTCAAATCCGTTTGATTGCGTTTGATTCAAACATTTTTAGCTAGAAAACAATCTTTCAACTTCTGAATGTTGACCATTCTTAGCAGGCTGTATGTGCAATTAGTCTTTGAACTTTGAATGCCTTCATGAAAAAATGTAATGGAAATCGTTTTATAAGCTGTGAAAAAACAACAGATGGTCATAAATTTGTTCCTTTCCAGGAGGACTACACCAGAGGCAAAATATCTTTCTCAACAGAGCGCGATTGAAATCCAAATAGGTGTAACCCAAATACTGACCTCACGTTAGTTACGCCTTCCAAGGAGAAACTGTGGGAGGTATTACAGGAAGGATACTAAGTTTAGTCGATTAACATCGCCCCAAAGATATGTTGTTCAACGTTGTCGATTGAATTAGTATCCAACCCATTGGCACGATTCAAGAAAAAAGTCCGAGCTTTATAATTAAACACTTTATTCAGATAAAATTCCTCTCATGGAGAGAATGAAGTAGTTACAGTTTTGAAAACATACAGAAACAAGAATGTTGCCAAAGCCAGAAAACCATGAAACATTCCATTCATTGCGAATTGAATTTAGTAATTTTTGTCACCTCAAGATTGCGGCCATTAACATGGAAGCCGATGCGGTCATCGCCAGCGGTCACAAAAATTCCCGTATATTTGCCGAATGGATCAGTTTCAAACGGTTCGAAGCCTCTCATCACCTCGTTCTCATCAAAGTTCCCGCCAAAACTGTGGTCGACAAACGCCGGATAGTCGTTAAGTTTCTGAAAAGAATAAGAATGTTGAGGGATAATACACATAACGAAAGTATACCGCTTTGTAGCTTCTAATCGCTTCCTCTGTCAGTGTTCCAACGTCGACGCTAACAAGTGGAATGGCCGCGTAAGAATCTAAAGGAATGTTGAAACGAACAGGAAGTGCTGTCAGGAGACGCAATGATGGCATATGAAGACAGAAACAGGGAATTTCTTTCGAGTCGAGAATCATTGTGTAGATCTGAGATTTGAGAGAACATTCTTGGAGAACTTCCGTATCAAGTGAATTCAGGACGAAGTAAAAATCTTCTTTCGAGGTAGCTTGAAAACTGAGTTTTTCAACGTGTAGTTTATTTTTCAACTCGTTGAATGTCTTGTTGCACTTTGAATAAAACTCGATATATTCTTGATCAACCGTGAATGGTTTCTGTGAAGTGATCTCCAGACGCTTAATTTTTGTTCCTTTTTTTTCAATTGTATCATTGAACTTCTTCATCCCTTCGTGAAGGTATGATGTGGGGAAGACGGCGATTTTCCCCCCATTATTCAGCTCACATCCATTTTCTTTTTTGGTGTAGATGAATTGTTCGAGTTGTTCGAACGGTGTCGTGATTGCTAGAGCAAGAAAATCCATGCCCAATGCGAGTTTGATTTTGCGGTATAAGCGATTGTCTCCTTTAATGATGTTCCGGAAAGATCGATTGACTGCGAGCAATGATCGCCTGGAATTTCAGGTATTTATGGATAGGCTCACAAGCCAGCCACTTACTGCTCCGCATATCCGGTGAACTCTATTATTTGTCGTTTAACTATATCTGGAAAACCGTTGAGGCCACGATCATCGTCTTCCTCACTGAAAAACACAAAATGCGTTTCCAGTTCAATGGGAAGTTGAATACAACTTACACAATATCAGAAGCGATGACGTTATCAGGATTCATATCAATATCCGTGACAATGTCAAGATTTCCAGTTTTGAAGCGTTCGAACCAAATTCGAACTTCTTGAAAAGTCACATCAGGTAGCTCATCCTTGAGGAAGTTCACCGTGGCACGAACATGCTTCTTGAGAAGAAATGCCATCAAAAAAGCTTGCCGGCGAAACGTGGGACTGTTCGGGTCCGTGTCCATTGTTTGGTTTATTCTGGAAACAAAACGATTTACGAATCACAAATTTTCCTTACCGCAAGGTTTTTTTAGACTCCGGTTGAGAATTTTCTGAAAACTTGCACAGTGGTAGTTTTTGACATGCTGAAAACGATGAACAAAAAATTAGCTGCCCGTATGTAACTAGGAGCTCAAAAACTTGTCTTGAAATTTCAGCCATTTTTAACGCATTTTAACCCCTTTCTCCTCTCTTCCTTCCCGCACTTTCCTCTCTGCCCTTCAGTGCAGAAATTTTCGATGGCAGCGTGGTGAAGGTGGGCAAAGTGAGGGTTGGGAAGGGTGACTCTGTGGTTCGACACCGCCCTGTTGAAACTTTTTTTTGATTCATGTTTTTGTCTATTTTTTTTCATTATGGCACATTATAGACAAAGGTGCGTCAAAAATGGCTGAAATTTCAAGACAAGTTTTTGAGCTCCTAGTTACATACGGACAGCTAAATTTTTGTTCATCGTTTTCAGCATGTCAAAAACTACCACTGTGCAAGTTTTCCGAAAATTCTCAACCGGAGTATAAAAAAACCTTGCTGGTTAAATGGCAAACGCCAAACACTGAACAGAACAACAAGACGCAGGTGGAAAACACATTGGCATAGATGTAATCAATATTTCTACCTATTTCGTGGAAAGTGTTTGCAGACAAACACAGAAAGCGATGATAAGACATATATGTATTAAAGGAGGATTCCGGGCAAAAATTTTTTTTGCTTTAAAATATGTAATCATGTGTGCTGATTCCGAAAATCATAGTGAAAATGTCCAAAAATTCCTCTAAGGACCCGAAAAACCGCTTCAAAGAGGCCATTTTTTGAAAAACTTGCACATCGTGGCCGTGGCCTAACTCCGCCGAAAAGCTCTTCCGCGGCGTCTCGCCACCAACTTTTTTGGCGATTCTCAGCAACTTTTTTGAGCTTTTCTCAGTAAAAACGAAATGGACAGCTGAAAAATTAACAAAAATTAATGGATAAATTGTTTTTACCGAGAAAAGTTCAAAAAAATTGCTGAAAATCACCAAAAAAGTTTGTGGCGAGACGCCGCGGAAGAGTTTTTCGGCGGAGTTAGGCCACGGCCAGGATGTGCAAGTTTTTTATTTTTGAAGCGGTTTTTCAGGTACTTAGAGGAAGTTTTGAACATTTTCATTATGATTTTCGGAATCAGCACACATAATTACATATTTTAAAGCAAAAAAAAATTTTGCCCGGAATCCTCCTTTAAAAAAGAATTGCGCAATATGGAAATGTATTTGAGGAAGCATTTGAAAAGGAGAATGTGGTGTGTCGCGAGACAAGAGAGAACGGAAAAGCATTTTCAATGAGACCAAAGAAAAGAAGACAAAACGTCAGCTTAAAATCTTCAGATATCGAGGTTGCTTCTCATAATTCTCACTCGAACATGTCTGAACAATCAAAAGGTGTGCAGTAAACGACAGGGAAACAATTTATATTGTGACACTTGTCCGCCACTGGCAGCTGTCTTTTTCTTCGGAGGTACAGTCAATGACAGTAATAATGAGGAGAAAGAAGAGAACAATGGTGTTTCAAAGAGTGTAAGGGGTTTATTGAGGTTAATTACAACTTTTCCAGGTGCACTGTCAGTATTTCAGACATACTAAAGGATGAATACATGGCATATGACATTTAAAAAAACCACCTGAGAATGACTAACTAGAGAAAACAAATTGGAGACTGTTTAGCAAAAGGTTCAACGTCTACAGCAATGAAAAAACAACGGAAGTGAGTCGCAATTCTCTACGAAGAAGAAAAACATTTGTAGTTATCCGAAAAATTGAAACGAAAAAAAAAAAGATTCAATGAGTATTGACGTGAATAAATGATTTTTTGAAAATCTCAATTGATCACTCCCTTTTGCTGTCAGAAACGCAGTACTAGAGATACTATCCCGAACAATGAGTTGTTAATTACTCGGAGTAATAGATTCTCAGGTATTGCCTCACTAGGGAATGGTTTGAACTGGGTATGGAACTTCAGTACGTGATGGGTACCATTTGAAAGAGGAGGTCTTGAAACCTATAAAACCGTTTTTAAAACCTGCTAAAGACTTACAGGAGTCGAGTTATAGCTTTTGAAGCAGCGCACAACAGGGGGGGTCGCCTGCGCGCAATGGACTCCCCCCTGTTGTGAACTGCAAATGCAGACTTTAAAAACTCATAACTTGACTCCTGTAGGCCTTTAGCAGATTTTGAAAATGGATTTATAGGTTTCAAGACCTCCTCTTTCAAATGGTACCCATCACGTACTGAAGTTCCATCCCCACGTTCACACCATTCCCTAGTCAGAGAAAACAAAAGAGAGGACTGATGGTCTTGAACCGTGATGGGGGAAGCACACACGGGCAGACGGTCCGCGTTTCTTCTCCTTTCTTTCGCATGGACTGTATCGTGAGTCGAGTATTCGTAAGAAAGAGGTGGACTTTAGCACCTGACAGTCTCTCTCTCTCTCTCTCTCCACATCTTCTACAAACACTGTAGTTTTTGGAGGTGGTTAGATATTTAGATTTCAAAATCACTTTTTCAAATTCAACAAGAAACATTGAAACGTTTGTTCTTGAACCCATCAGAATAGGTTCAATCGGTGTTCCCGCCGACTGGACCGGTAGAGGATATCAGAGTTTATGGTGCGAAAAACCAGTTCCCGTTCGATGAAAACAAGGGCTCGCCTAACTTATGGAGGATAGGATTGGGTGATTAAACACTTTATCTTATCTCAACTAATTGCATAAAAGAAAAAGATAGAATCAAGGAAAGCCTCGTATATATATATATATATATATATATATTATAAATTTCAGTCTAGATTAAGATAGTGAAAAAGGATCAAACATTGAGTAATCTGAAGAATAGCGAAGACAGAAATCCACATAAATTGTTAAAAGACACAGCTCAAAGAGATGAAGCTGAGAAGAAATTAACACGCATCTGAAAACTAATATCAGATGTGATCAGCTACAAGTTCAACGACATCAGCGAGGGTATCGGACGACCAATCAAATTTTGCGACGCTTCTAAAGAAGTGAACTTTTAGGCTGCAGGGTCAGTTTGTTCTTACCAGCGATGACTTTTTTCTGCCGATAACGTCGTCTATTTTCGGTTCGTCTTTTCCGCTCTTCTACCGATTTTCGTTGTTGCAGCATCTGGGTCCAAACGTGAGAAGCTTCTGTTGTTTCTATAAAAATCGTTTAATGCGCTTCAGTAAAACATTTTTTAGGACACCGGAAAATTTTCCGAGTTCTCAGAGGAACTCAAAAAAAGGCTTCCTTGTTAAAACTATTTAGAGTTTTTGTACCTTGTGTCTGGTCGGTTGCAGTTGGGAAAGTTTGATCTGTAGACTCGGTGGTTGAATGAAAACTTGAGAGGTTCCCAGCATTCGATTTTTGCTTCGGAGCTTGAAAGTCGTCACTTATGCTAGTCGCAGATCGTTTCCTGCTCTCAGACACTTGTGATGCACATGGCCTTGCTGGTGATCGACTGCTCTCCACAACATCTGAACGAGATGACATCTGGACCTGGAAAGTATTTTTTTTTGAATAACTTTCTCCAATTGTATATCTTACTTTCAGAACGTTAGTTAATGACTCATTGGTTTTGATTGCATTCGGTTTTCCGAGTATCCTATTTGCCCCGTTATTTGAGCCATTGGATGGATGGGTCACATCAGGTATATTTGTGACAAATGTTGAAGGAAAGCTTGCTCGATAGATACCTAAATATACATATACTTCATGTCAGTTTATATATTTGTGTTGACCTGTAGGTCCGTATTCCCCTGTACTGAGAGATGTGTTTGGAATTTCATTCGATTGACCAGAGTCCAGAGATGTGTTCATAGCTTGCGAAGAACCATAAAATTTTTGATCTTGCGAGTCCATGTTGGTGCTGGCCGAAGAACCACAAGGAATAGCTTCTGCTCCTGAAACTTTACCGTTTTCGATAGATTTTATCGAACATTAAAATACTCCGGGCTAAGCGCTTTTTAAATCCTGACGTCTCGTGAGCAGATGAACCAGACCCAACTGGAGATGAAGAAGAAGTGTCGAACTCTTGTTGTTTGTTTTCGGTTTGATGCTTTGGAGCTGGCGCGTTACTAGTTGCACTACGCCTCAATGCATCACCATCTGAAATTGCTTTAAAAAATTGATATACATAATCTAAGTTTTTCTCACCAGTCGTTGATTCTCTTTTGATGATGGGCTCGTGATTTACTGTAGAATGGACCAATGGGTTGGCTGGGGAGTAAACAACAACATGGCTATTGGTCTGGGTAGGTAATGGTTTTCCATTCTGAAACTTGATTGTTATGAGATGCCGTAGAGTTTAGAATGTTCAACCAATTTAGTGATGAGCGGCGAAGAGAATATGGTGTTTTGTTTCTTGGGTGCAGGAGCCTGTTGAGATGATGTTTGAGGAGTGTTGATTTGAACTGGGACAGTTTTTCTAGAACCACCCCGTTTTCCAGCACCTGAACCATAAGCTCGAAGTAAGTGAACATGGGAATTGTTATCTCACCGTTTGCAGCTTTATTCCAGCCTGTGTTCCTTGGCTTTGCCTGAGAACTAGATCGCGGACTAAGTTCCGAAGCACCAACAGAGCATCCTCGAATTTGAGCTCTCACCATTTTCTTGATAGTTGAAGATCCCTGATTGTCACGTAGGCTCTCCGAAGTACTCCCAACTCGTGGCTCATTTGATACCGTCCCATTATTTGATACGGATCCTGATCGGTTTTTAGCTGACTCATGCTTATCTGAAAAAAGTTAAATTCACCATACTGTAGTTTTCCTAATCAAAGAGAATAGTGTTTTCTGTGAATCAACTACTTTACTTACCGTTAGCTACATTTCTACTCAATCGAGCGAATTGAACTAGCGATGGACAATTGAGCACATTGTGTTGTGTTATATTGTTGAATTGCTGAAAATTCTTGGTTTGTTATGATTGTATGCTCTTATTTTTACCATTCTATTCGTCGGAGTTTCGTTTTCTCTCCATAATCTTTCCGACTTTTTCCGATTCTCCACTCTTTGTCTTCTTTCAACATTTTTCAAGTGTTTGTAGAAATCGTGCCATAGAACCGCGGTCGGTTTGTGTTCAGACTGGTTTCCGAATTCATTGACCACGAAAAATTTGAACAGTTCATCTGCATCGTTTCCAAATCTTGGATTGTTTCCGATAAAATGACTCAATTTTTCGTATGATAGGCTCTGCAAAGCACCTTTCAAAGTTTCATACGAATAATGTTCCTCGGCAACTGAAAGAGTATGGTTCTTGATTGTAAATTCTCTATTATAAACTCACGGTATCCTTCCGATGTGATTTCCTTGATCAAAATTTCTTTTGGATCTCCTGCATTCTTTGCTTTCCCGGAATATGGTCTTCTTGGTGCGGTTTTCATGCGAAAGTGATCTTGATTTACACTGGTTGTTTCAACCGCTAATTTTTGTTGTGCTGGATGATTTTTCACAAGTTTGACTGGAAGACTGTACCCACTAGGAGCGGATGCTTCGCCGCCAGATCTTGATGTATTAGAACCAGTTGGTTTTGCTGCTCTGATTGCGAGAACTGGTGGGGGAGACATTTGGGTATGGAGAACATGCCGACTTGATTGCAAACTCTGGACGTCTCTGTTTCTATGACGTTGTCTTTCAGCTTCTTGCTCAAGAGTTTCATCTGTGTCGGAATCCGAAGATGACTCAGATAAATCATGCGACAAAACGCTGTTGAACCATGGAGGTTTATTGTCAACCGGGAAACTGTTGAATTCTGTAGTCTTATTAGACACCGGAGACGTATCGGACTTGGAAATCTTATTGGAATCCGGTGAAGTATCGGAATCAGAAGAATCAGAATCGGGATCAGTATTGGAATCCGATTCAGAATCTGAATCATCTGAATCATTTGAATCTTTCGCTGACTCATCGGAATCAGAGTCCGATTCTGAAGACGAACCGTCGGGTGATTTTGATTGTAACGCTGTCTTTGGCATTTCTGATTCCAACAACGCCTTCTGTTGCTCTTGAGGAAGTTTTCGAGTATACAACACTAGTCTCAAAAACTTAGTGGCAAGGTCGCACTTTGCCTTCTCACGAGCACTTCTTTGAACCAGCTCCACCACTTGTTTAGTTCCAAACTTTTCGAAATCTTCTAATCGAGCAACAGCTGCCAGCTCAACCAGAGCTCTCAAGCTGTCTACGTCCTGAAAAACATTTCTGTTTATTTTTTCGTCACTGAATTCATGAATGCTCAAAATAACTGATTAGGGGAGAATTTTAAAATGCGGGAGGAGATTCTTTCAGGAAAAGAACGGTAGAAGTAAGAATACGGAGCGAATATTGAATCACTATTCTTACAAAACAAATTCTGGCAACACTCGAGTATATGATCGGTACCGCTGGAAATATAATGTTTTGTAATTCAATTACGCGTATTCAAAAGTAAGAAACTGAGAAATTGAGTTATGAGCTACTGGAATTGTTTGCGGCACGCATTTCAGCAAAAATGCAGGAACACGTTTCGAATGGGACTCTTCCTAATGATATTCATCACCAACTAAACATTCATGGTCACATACGACATTCTCCAGTTCGAGAACAATTTGAGTTCAACGGGACTACAATAAGAGAAACCCACAGAAGTTCACGTACATGTGAATCTGAAACTTTGATTCTCGAGATTCCAAATATGATACTTCGGGGTGCACTGTACTGGTAATGGATTGTGACAGCTACAGTTTCAAAAATAAATCGATCCTATCGTTTATAATCAGAGTAACAAAACAGGTGAAAATGAAGGAGAGTCTAAATAAAGAATAGAAAGCAGGAATATACTCCACGTGTCGCAATTATACAAAGTAGAAGTCCCTGAGATCCTATAACAGAGATAAATACTTACTAGAAGGGAAAAAAAACAAGAACTGTTATATCACAGCTTAGAGTTTCAATTGTAAGTCAACTCACATTACGATTTTTTCTCAAAGATGCCGTACAATAACGGATACGTTCTCGTCTTTGTTGTTGCATTGCATCTTCTTTGGAGTCCATTTCTATCTGCAAACATTTATTCTTGGTTTATAAGTTGTGATCTTCACGTTAAAGAACGAGGGGTACAAAAATAGAAGCACAAAAAAAAGTCAGAAAAAAGAAAAGCCATAAATCAGAAGGAAACAAAAAAAAAGTGGTGGAAAAAAAAGCTGAGAGAAAGGTGTAAAGAAAAAGAAACATTTGCATTTAGACTACACACCTCATAATTTTCAAGAGGTGTATATTCTTGAAACGTGGGCTGGAAAGGTTCGTTTTTCATGAGGCTGTGAAATCACATTGAATCTCAAAAAGTGCCCTAAACCCTAAACCTATAGATTCTGCCTAAAACTCACAAAGACGAATTCGTCGAAAATTTCAAACCAGTCCAGCGAGAGCCGCAACATTTGAAACCTTCTATTCTTCAAGGGAGTGCAAAAAAAAAAGAGCTGGAGGAAGAATGATGGATGGATGGTATTCTTCGTCGGAAGATGCTGAAGATGAAGTACAAAAAAAGGGATGGAAGTATTTCTTCAGGGAATTCATCTGTTATTTTACTGGTGGTCAGAAACACATTACTTTGATTAACTCTCAAACATATATTGAGCTCTGAGGGGGACGGGGGGAACACAGAAGAAAAAGAAAGAAATTAAATTGTCTGCCCGTATAGTGATATGAAAGAAGAGACAGAAACTGAATTGATGTTTTCGTAAAGGGACCTTCCAATTTTGATTCCATTCTTTATTTTCGGAAGCTCAAAGATCCATCTATCAAACCTCCCACACCAATACCTCTCACATCACATGCTTCGCTTTCTTGATTAAAAAATTAAGGCACGAAGAGATTCAATTCAAGTCACAAAGTAGGAAAGAAACTTACTATTTTTTGTTGCAAAGAATTGAATCGAAGTTTCAAAAGTTTGAGTACGTCACGAATTATTGTTCGGTACGATTGATGTTTCATTAGATTAGGCACAGATTTAGAAAAATGCAATTGGTAAAAGTTCAGTTTGAGCGAAAATAAGATTGCGAGAGTTTCAAAGCAGAACTTGAGAGGTCAAAAGTGGAAAATCAAAAATAGCCAAAAAAAATCTACTCAAACTGAGCGACGCCCAATAAGGATTATGTGTTGCGTAAGCCTAAACGAAGTGCACAAAACGGTCCATTCATCAACTTCCAAAAACCACTTCAGAATTTTGATACTTTCGAATATGCTGCGTGTTTTTGGAGCTGATTTTTTTTCCAAGATTCCGGATTTTTAGTATTCAAAACTGGGAAATTTCCAAGAGCTCCAATTCGCCGAATTCGCGAATTCTGAAAACTTGAGATTCCGATATATCGAAAATTCCCTTTCCGTACACGCCTGATGGCTCAAGGTGTTTCGAGAAGTGAAGAACACGAACTCACCGTTCAAACTTATCACATTCTCAGTAATTTTTGTGCCAATGAGTTTGACGAGTTCAAGCGTTCAGTCCGAAAAACAAGAGCAACCGAGCATGAACTCCACATAACCGGATCTTCACCATCTAGACCAACCCACCGGAAGGAAACCGGATATTACACGCGTTTCAAGGAGAAAAGGATAAAAAACTGGGAGTCGTTCGTTTTTATATAGAAAAGGTAATGATAGCCCTTTTCAAAGGAAAAACTGGTTTAGACAATATTTTTGAGAATAGGTGTTATTGAAAACACTAGAGAAAGTGGAATTTATACCCTATTATTACAGACAACTCTGGGACAGAAACATAAAAATAAACTCAAGGGGGTAAGAGAAACCGAAACAGAGTTAAGCCGTTTCACCAGTGAAATAGTGTCAGTGACAAATGGAAGAAAAAAAAACCATTAATTACCCATGAAACTTTCGAGAGGCTCGAGAATAGAGATGCACTCCAAAGAGCTATTATTATCTATTCCCGCTTCAAGTTAGGTCGCATTCATTTCAAATGAGAAGTCGGCAAAAAAAAATAGATGTGAGCAATGGAACTATTTATTAAAGCACGAACGACATCAAAGAGCTTACGATTAAACACAAAAAATCTGTCGAGCCGATCTTCACAGCTGGGATCATCCTGATAAAGAACTACATATAGCGTTCAAATATACATACGAGTAGTTGTCAAGGACTAATAATATGTATACTTAATGTTGTCATAAACCACAAGGTTGTCTGGTCTAGGTGAATGAAATTCTACGCCTGCTCCAGTTAATCAACTCGTTTTCTTTCTGGGGAAAGAATTTCGAATGAACACTTACATTATTATGGACTGGGACCAACACAGACCGTGGCGATTCCGTTCTCGGCAACTGCGCAACACTTCGAAGTTCATTTTTCAAAATCTGCAAGTATAGAGTAATCTTCAAGCTTGAGTCTAAATGTCAAGATCTTCATTTGAGATCTCAAACTCAAGAATGTTTCACTGAGAAGGCTAGAATATCGAGAGAGAATTGAAAAGAAAAACAAAGAGCAAAAACTTTCGACTCTCACGTTCTCCAGATCTCCATGGCGAGCCGAAAGATGGGAGACTCGAAATTGTTTTGGGAGGGACTGGAGAACACAAGAAAACCATATTATGTGTTTACATTTGAAACTGAACACTAGTTCAAAAAAGGATCATCTAGAAAATGTGCCGAGATTTGAATACGCGTACTGTTCCATTTTTTCATCTGTCTCTGCGTATCTCATTGCTTGGCGGTTGGGCATTACTTCTACGACACAGAAACAAGCCACCGTACACTCGGACTCTCTTCACAACCGTTCACACCATCGACATGGATAGTTTTATGGGTGCATACTACTTACGAGGTTCACGTTTTTGACATCCGCGCGCACGCGAGCCAAACTATCCAACAAAAACAGCTTCTTGTCTTCCTTCCTATCGATTGAGACCCACAGATATGTACGCTGTCTGCGTCGATGCTCTCTCCGTATAACTGTTGTGGTATAATTTTTGTCGAACACTGAACCGTATTCTCCCACTCGCTCTTTTTTTGGTTTCCTCACATATTCTTTCAGCGAACACTATGAAGCCTGCGTGACATCGCACACACCCTCGGTGATAACGTTTGTCTTCGAGCAGAGCCACTGCATCTTAGCAATTCTAGAGCTGTGACATGAACCACGAATTTTGTGGGTCCGTGGCTTGAAAACTTCGTTTCAAAAGTATTTTCGTCTCTGCTGTTCATATCATTCCACTTTTTCAAGCGACTAGTGGCTTTTTAAAAACTTTTTCCTAACGCTGTAGTAGCAATACCTATCTCGGTTGTTTATCTTTTACTCATTAGAGTTTTACGAATCTCATGAACGAAGATGGGTTCAGTTTCCTGCTCACTTTTCACCTTTTTAAAAACACAGTCACACACGTCAGAAAAAGTTAGCATTTCTTATGACGGGGTTAGCGATCAGAGTTTCTGAACGAATTCGCCTCCTCCAATGAAATGTTTGAAGCGACGGCGATGTGCCTCGATTCCCTTTTTGTATCCACACCCCCTTTCTACTTTGTGGTCTCTAGCTTGCTTCTGATTGCCGATCCGTATAACACGTCCATTCTTGTCGTCTGAAATCGATTCTTTCAATATCTCTGCACCCCTATTCTGTACTCGAAAAAAAGAGGTGTAGAATAAATTTATCACTTCTTTCTCTACCTCTCCGATTTTCTCCACAAAATGAATTCCGTTGTTTGTTTAATGCCATCGAGGAGTGCATCTTTGCTTGGCGAGGAGAGCGAATAGTGTTCATGCATTTTCTTTTGGCATAAACTAGGTGCTACTATATTGACTTTTGACTAATTTTGTGTGTCTTCTTGACTCATGAAAATGAATGAGTTCATGAAAAGAGAATAACTAATGTCTAGGATCTAAACATTGTGGCCATTGTACTCTCCCACCTGCCCCTTCTTCTTGACAATTCTTTTACGCGATTCCGAGAAAAACATTTTTATCGTCGTCTCAGTTTTGTTTTCAGAAATTGTTCATACCATCCCAAAATGAATGCAGACGGAGCATTGGAAGCAAGGCAACAAGCTCTTCTAGCCCAGCACCTCGGACGCTCAGCTGTTGATGTTGGGTTTGACAACGTCTTCCAGTTGTTGAGGGCCATGGAAGAAGTTGCCCGAAACCGAGGCGATGATTCTCGGAGAAGACTCAATGCTCTCTCAGAAATGATCCAGAGCATCTACTCGACCAGCATTGCTCCCAGAACGGAGAGTTGGTACATGATAGTATCGATGAACGTGAGTCACTGATGAGCCCCAGCTTTTGTATAAAAGTTCCACGTGTTCAGATTCTGCAACAAGAAGTCGTCGACTACATGGGATTGAAAGCCCAAGAAAATCCAGGAGCTGTGGTTGCTGTTCCATTTTTTTACACAATTGTGAGTTTGTGAGAATGTGTTGATTGAGAGTTGATAAAATTTCATTTTCAGGGTGTTTTATCGTTTGCAGTAGAAGCCAATAGCAAGAACTTGGCTTTAACGGCAGTTCACTTGCTCAGTGATTTTGCTGTAAGTTAAGACTAATAAGATAATAATTTTATGACGTCTTGTAGGAGAATAATCTGCGCCAAAAACACCCGGGCATTCTTCACGAGAACTTCAAATCTGTCTCGGATTGTGTTAACTGGGGGTAAGTCAAACTGGGACAATGAACTGAAGCATAACCTTTTGAAAACTGAAAAAAAAGTGTTCAGTGGACTTTTTTTTGAGCAGCTTTGTTCCAATTATAGATTCGAACAGAATAGATAAATTGAAATCGGAACAACGATCTGTTCTTAGTTCAGTATTTTTGCTTGAGCTAAGGATGGTATTTGGATAAAACTTCGAGAAAATATTGAGCTTCTGGTGACGCAGGGCCAGAAATTGTGTTTTTCATTGTTTTCGACATGCCAAAACGAAAACTCACAAAGAAACCTTGCTTGTAATTGAAATTTGTCCGAAATGGCACTTGAAAGATTTTTTTGATAGTCAATTTCTTTAACATTACAAATTTCCAGTGCCGTGAAGAATGTAGAGTTTCACGGTGGATTTGAGCGCAATCTTGCAGCTGTTCTGGAAATCAAGACAGTAAGTTTTCGATTATCAATACTATTCCCTAACGACCATACCATTTCAGGCCATTATCAATGAGACCGTCGAGTACTTGATTCGTCACATGAGAACTTATGACCGCTATCCGGAGAGATTGGTTTTCCTGAAAAGAGTGAGTGGAATTTACACATCGACAAACCTTAATCTATCGCCCGTTTATTTTTGCAGTACGCCGTTATGCTCACGTTCCACCGTAACTGGGTCCCGATTGATGCTCTTATCATCAGTGCACTGTTGGAAATGGTGAGCTAACCTTTCGAAATGAATTCTGAAGTTTTCACAATTTTCAGGCTCGGAGACTTCCCGGGGTGCCTGTTGGATTTTGGATTGAAATGCAAAAGGATATGCAGATGGAGATGCTCTTCTCACGGCCTCAGCTTCAGTAATAATAATCTATGATCAATCTCTTCTCTTTTGTCTCTTCTCTTTTGATAATTTGCACCTAGCGGGTTTGGCAAATTGTTGAATGACAGTGCACTCGATGTAGGTTCATCTGTCTTTACAAGCAAGATCTTCCCATCTTTTTGGTTTCTCTTTCCTCTTCATATCTGAATTCATTTGATTCTGTGTAAATTGGTGAGAAAGGTCTCGACAGCTTTGGCGGTCACATGGCATGAGAACCTTCTACAGCAGCCGATGCACCGTTTTACAAAGCTAAAGTCCTGTTCTTGTCAGAAGTCATTTTCTCAGATCATCATATTTTTCAGTGTCTTGTCTATTGAAGCCTGGGTTTTTTCGGTTCGTTTCATCATAGTTTCGAATAGGAGCAATTACTGCCTCCATTCTATGTCTTTCATAAACTTGCTTTTTGTTTTGCTGCTGTTAATAAATATATGCACTGCTTCTTAACTTTCCGTTTCACAAACAACTAACAAGAAGAAAGAAAGATTGTTCTTATCAAGTCATCATCCGGCAGTATGAACTTTATTTTTCTTTCTAATACGTATTCTCTGTGCGACGGAGCATGCGTGACGAATGCCATCATCTAATCCCACGAAACGTCGACTTTGATTACTTGCAATCCGAAACTTGTAGATCAAAATTTTCCTTTCTACATATCAGTTTTCCAACATTCATAATGCGTGACTTTATGAACCGTGTTTCTCAGAGCTCATTACTGAGTTTGAAAACCTTGTGGCAACAGCAAACAATCTATGGGCTCAGGCGACATGAAAGATCAGCTGACACTATCACGTCTTCTCTATCTTTCCCACGTGCTTTTTATCTTTTTGTTTTCCACTTCGCTCCTTCTATTGCTCTTTCCTCTTCTCGAAACCTCTACCACCTCTTTTTGCCACGGACATTATAACATAACTTTCATGAGTGGGTGTATTCTTTTCGTTTTTCTCTTGCCAGGAATTAGACGTACTCTGAGAATTGTCTCTAAATTTGCTCATTTATAGAGGAGAATCAGGGCTACCTGCACAAACTTCTAGAAGTCGAGATATTCGCTTTGAAAGGTGACATTTTGCACGTCTAGAAAACCGTTTCAGAAAAAATGCTGTCTTCACCATGTGAATTTCTATACGACATGAATAGAACGATCGGTATCTGAATGTCTTCAATGTTGGAACATGTTGGATACGAACACAGAGGTTTCAAACATTTTGAGCAACTTTAAATCTGAACTTTGCAGTTGCCTATTTTTTTTTATCATGACTGACTTGTCAGCAATTTTTGAGAAAAGTTTGGAAACTGCTAGAAATGAAGATCTATGTAGAATCGCATGATAACCTCACAAGTTTCCAGAGGAAATAAAATCAAAGAACGGTTTTTTTGCATCCAGAATAACATTTTCAACAAGTTTGTACTAAAGTCTACCGAATTTTTTAATACTTTTGAACGGAGTACCGTATATGCCCCCAAGGAAGGTGAACGCCGTTCAAATGACGGAATTGTTACCATGTTCCGTCTTGATAGATTTCGCTTTTTGGCGCAGCCTGCCTGCACATGGTGAGGACAGCATTTTTTCAGATTTTAGTGAGTCAGAATATCCCCCAACACTCTCACGCGGTCATCATTTTGCTCCTCCTCTTCATCTCTCCGCCTATTCTTTTTGTTCCTTCTACTCGACTCGTTTTGCCCTTTTGCGAAATTCATTTCAGCATCATAACAGCGGATTAACGGTTGCTAGGTTATATTCTTTCTCCTCAAATCTCACTTTGAAAACCCTCATTTGTTAGACAAAAGGTTAACGATCCAACTTTACGCTTGAAAACCCTCTACGCCTATCTGATTGATTGTCTAATATCAAACGAGTATTGAGAAATCTCTCATCCGTTGAATATTTTGTGTTGCTAGTTCTTCATTTGTTGAACACAAGAACCACTCACTAAATCTTGTAACCGGACAACAAAGTTCTCAGAACCTAGTCTGTCCACCACGCAATGGATGTTCGTTTCTCCTTGGCATCAATAGTCTAGCTTCTCAGTGATTAATGACAACTTTCGTGTTTACGGGAAACCCGTCAAAGTTCGATTATGAAAGTCACATTTCCTATTTGACGAATTATTATACTGAAATTAGTTTTCACGGAACTTTTAAAATGTTTCTCTTCCATGTTCCATCTTCTATTCATCTTGTTAAACCAGTTTACTTTCAATATAATTTTTCTGGGGATCCCGTCCAAAAATGGAGGAGAACCGAGATCAACCAGAACAAGAAGAGTTTCAAGATGAAGAACAAGACGTGCAACCCGAACAAAATAACCTTCAAAATGAAAATGAAGAAGAGTTTGTTGCTGGAGAAGAAATCGACCGATTTGACGAAGAAGACTTCGAACGTGAAGAACAGGAATGGCAAGCAAGACAAGTTCGTCTAGCTGAAGAACAAGGGCCAGAAAGACTTTCTCGTCAAGCTCAATTACAAGAAAAGCAAGCAAGACGACGTCGAGTTGAACAAGAACAAAACGATCTCGCTCTCGCTCGTCAACAATACCTCCCAAGTTTTCTCGTGCAATCCAGAAAAGACGCTGGATTTTTCAAGGTCTCCCTGTTGCTGACAGAAATGCGAGAACTTGAAAGAAACCCAGAAGATGATGATTTACAAGCAAAACTTAACGAGTTGGCTGTGAGTGTTCGCCAAACCTACGACGACATGATTGTTCCCGAAACGGAAAACTTTCATATGGTTTTTTCAATGAACGTGAGTAATGGATAAACATTAACTGAAATCTCACAAACAGTTGGTTATTATTCAGATTCTGCAGCAGGAAGCAGTCGATTTCATGGGAATGAAATGGCGAGAAAACCCCACAGTTGAAATTGCAGTGCCTTTATTCTACATTGTTGTTAGTTTTCGAGAAAAAATGAAAATCAAATGTCAAAAAACACTGAAAATTCGTTTTCAGGGTCTGCTGACGTTTGCCGAGGAAGGTGGACGAAAGAAAATGAATTTGGTTTCTTGTGTTACACTAAGTGGTGTTGCTGTAAGTTACTTTTGATATGATAGTAATAGAAGAATATATTTCAGCAATCAAACCTGCGCAAAACGTACCCGGGCATTCGTCACGAAAAGTTCAGGTCGATAATTGATTATACCAATTGGTTGTGAGTCAATTTGTTTAAAATACAGGGTGGCTGATAAGTATACAACGTTTTGTTTTCGCTGGTATTCTCGAAAAAGCAGATTTTTCTTCTCAGAGACTTTATTAAAAGTTGAAATAAGGTCATAAGATAACATTTACAAGAGATGTTCGAAATTGGATCCTCGAGCTTTGACACAGGCCTTGAGACGCATGATCACAGAATCAGTGGTGCGGCGGAGGTAGTCGTCGTCGATATCGTCCCAGGCTTTGAGCAAGGCGGTCTTGAGAGCTTCGATACTTCCGTAGGACTTTCCTGAGATCTTACTCTCCAAAAGTCCCCACACACTGAAGTCCATCGGATTGAGATCTGGCGACGAAGCTGGCCACATGTCCTTGCCCCAGTAACCAGGAAAATGAGCGTCCAGAACCAGTTTGAACGAAGAGGAGAAGCTCTCATTTTGGAAAGAATGAATGAAATGACTTTTGTGGCAGCTTATATAGGTCCCGGACTTTCGAAACAATTCGAAACAATTCGAAAATACTTCTTGGCACGGTGCCAAGAAGCTCAGAAAAAAACGTTGTATACTTATCAGCCACCCTGTAGACTACTTTTAAAATCTCATCAGCGATTGTTCAGTTAAGTGGGAGGGTCAAGAATCTGTGTAGTTCCAAATTGGTTGCAACTGATAGAGGTTTCAACTTTGAATATGATTAACCGAACAGAAGGATGCAATGATTCAAATTTTTAGTACGGATTGGTTAACTTGGAGAAGTTGAACAGTGACTTCCAATGACTGGAAATGATGTGTGTATGTAGTCGTATAGGTCTGGTATAAAAAGAGAGGTCCGTAAACGCTTGAAATCAGTACTGATGTAAATGCGCGTCAATAAACACAACCAAACTAATATGCTTCTGGTATCGAGAAAACGGTTACTCACAAAAGATGTAGAATAGTTCAAAACACATGAACGCGTTCAAAAGAATTGGCTTGGTCCGTCACAAAAAATGTTGCGATGGCTCACAACCATTTTTTTCCGATTTGTAGGCGCATTCATTTTCTTTACCGACTGGAAACAAAATTATTCAGAAAAGATTTGCTCGGGCATGCTCGTTTGCAAAAAACGTCCATGACAGATTAATTACGGATCCAATACCTGGTCCCGTCTATTATATACCGGATCGGCAGTGCTCTGCACGCTGCCTGGGAGGAACCCCCAATACAGGTCTCAGGTTTCAGGATAGAGTGTTGATGCGGGTGATACAGGAAATTATTTTTTATCCGGTACTATAGATGAAACTGCTTTTCCAACACTGATGATTTTATTTTTCGAGTTAGAATTGTTTTGTTTTTTGCTTTCTTTAGCCAAAGAGTTGTTTAATTTTCAGTTTGAGTTTCAAGTATGTAGCTTAGAAAGTCGAATTTTACGACGAATTAAACCAAGAAAGTTGAAAATTTATCAGTACAAATTTTTTTTGACAAAATGGTCGCTTTAGTAGATTGAGCATAACTCGGCTCTAAGTGATAGGATCACACTGTTCAACATATTTCCACGGTGGGCCATAGTAGGGCTTTCTCCTTGAAAAAAAGAAAACGAAAACCGGTCAAGGGGGAGCCGATTTATAAACAAAAACAAAAACGTGACAGAAAAATTCTACAAAAAGATTAGGCTCCGCCCCTTTACGCGAAGGCCCATACTTTCCCGATGGTCCGAGAGAAAGGGGCAGAAACTGAACAGTAACAAATAAGTCAGACTTAGCGATACCTCTCATTTGATTATCCAACTTGATTAAACGTTATATCTGTCAAATGAGCATACCGTACTCACTCATAGAATTGTGTATCTTCAGTAAAGGTTGAAACCTTTTCTATAAAACGGTTTCAAAGAAATTACAAAGTTCTCGTTCTCTATGTTCAAAATTCAAACAGCTCGAATTTTCAGCTCTGCGATATATACGCAGAAAAATAACGATTTCTTCAGAGTGCACATGGTAATCTTGCCTGTAAGTGTTTAGCAATCAAAAAATGTTTACTAACAGTGGTCAAAACTCAGATTCTCCTGGATGAGATTGTCGAGTACACCAGACTCTACTACAAAGCCCATAATTGCTGTCCGGAGACAATGATTTTTCTGAGAAGAGTGAGTGAGAATTCTTCATGCTTAATATAAATCTGTTTTCACGTATTTTTTTCAGATTGCCGTTTATTTCAAATTCTTTGGCTTCTGGTCGAAGATACAAAACGTCGTGAACGGTATTATAGCCACAGTGGTCAGTTTTTTTCAAACACATTCCGAAACCTTCCTGAATTTAAGACTGCGAGACTTCATGATGCGCCTCAATACTTTTCGGATCATCTTCGCAAGGAAGCGGAATCGGACATTCCTAATCTCCCAAATATGCCTGAATGACGAGCATTTTGCAATATTTATCACTATATCCCTGTTACCAAATCATCACTCTATCAAAGCAAATAAATTAACCAAAAAAATGGCTCAGATGTTTCTCCTTGTCCCCGGAACGTCTTGTTGCTCAACTAATTGCCTTCTTTTTTATCTAGGTAATGTTGTAAACGGCTACATGACGCTGTGTACCAAGAAGAACTTCAGAAGCAGAGTTCTGAATTCTCAAAGTCTGTCCTGTTCCGGTTGTCCGTGCAAAAAGCGACCAACATGGCAAACGTTCGAGTGTCATCTCCCGATCCTATCCATTCCCGGCCGACGTACAAAACATCAGAGAATTGTCTTTGTTTTACCATTAAAGGGTTTGTAGAGCTTATTATTTTCTTCTTCACTTTTACACCTTACTCATCGGAGCTAGAAAATTGGTTTCGATTCTCATTTCCTAAAAAAATCAGGTTTCCGACCTGTTTTTCATTGATCAAGAATTAAAATGCACAAACTTCATTAATCCTAAGTTTGTATTAACCTCAAGAAACCAGGATAACTCAAGAAAGCTCAAGAGAACTCTAGAAAAACTCAAGAAAAAAATTGGTCCAACAGGAGTCGCTAGAATGAGTGGCTATACGGAGATAACTGACCAACATATGCAAACGTTACTATAAACAACACATTCTTATCTTCCCCTTCGCCATTCTGGTCATTTTTCAAAACACCCCCAGTGAAGTCCTCATGTCCCGCATGCACACTGACTTTCTGCAACGAGACCCCCTCTCTCTTACTCATCGTCTTCTCTCGCTTTTATTTTCCTCGTGTGTTCCGTGCACTCTTTTTATCATAGTGCAAAAATAAAATGAAACAGAGAAGAGAAATGATTTATCGTCTTCGGTTTTTCTGTTCCAATTCTTTTTGCTTTTCATTTTGCTCTCAACTTATCTATCTATCTTGTTCTATATGTTGATAATGAGAAGACAAGTAAAGAAACAATTCTGAATGCAGTTGGTCTGTTTCTGCTCTTTTTCATTGAGTATCTATTGCAATTCCACGCATCTTTATCATTTCTTGGCCGTGCAGAATTTGAACCCATCCATTCAAAATGAAACTTTCCATGTTGTTTTATATTTATGAACGATCATTTCATTTTTATCTTTATACATGAAAGAAACCCAATTTAAAACCCAGCTCTATCTTTAACTATTAACAAACGCAAAATTCTGTCTATGTGTGTCTGTCTGTGTCGTGTCTCCCGCCCTAGCAAAGTCCCCACTGGACCAAATCTTCCCAAATATTCACAGCTGATCAGGAATGGGCTCGGAATGATGCCCGTCTTTTTCGATATTCGATTTGGCAAAAAATGAGCTCATGTGTGCTCAAAAACCTAATTTTTCTCCGTATAAAGTTTTTCGCGCAATAGTTTTGCACCGGTAGATCAAATATTTTAGGCCTGCCCGAAGGCCTCTGGTCAATTATTATGTGCGCGGAGAGAAAAACAGAGAGAAAGGGAGAGAGGGGGAAAAGAAACGCGAGTGATCTACTGGCCACCCGGCTGGCCGTTGACCCCGGCCCTCTCTCCTTTTCCTCCTCTTACATTAGCATACTATTTACACTGGTCCCTACCAATCCGTTCGCTCTCTCTTGTCATTTCTTGTTGTTGCGTGGCCGTGCCATTGTTTGTATGTTTTGTGTTTCTATGACAAAATTTTTTTTAACTTTAAAGAAGACGGTGATTTTCCCCGTCCTTCCGGGCAGTTTCAAACATGTCAATTTTGTCGGTTTTTTGTTTCTGATCCCAGATAATTTCCAGGAAATTTATTCATACCTTTAGTAGCTTATTGGATTTTTTTTGCGCTGAATTTCCCTTTTGGTTTTTGAGCTAGTTTAGTTTTTCATCGATTTTATGAGGGCTATCTTAAATTTTCGGCTCAAAGAAACGGTTTTGTCCACTTTAATCTTCTAGTGTGTCTAATTCATCTTTCTTCCATCTGTCTCCCGTCAAAAGTCAGCCTGTGGCCTCATTGTTAGGGCCTCCGATCCTTCCCTCCTGAACTCTGAAGTCTGTGGCTTCATTGTCAAGGCCTCCGATCCTTCCCTCCTGAACTCTGAAGTCTGTGGCTTCATTGTTAGGGCCTCGGTCCTTCCCTCCTGAACTCTGAAGTCTGTGGCTTCATTGTCAAGGCCTCCGATCCTTCCCTCCTGAACTCTGAAGTCTGTGGCTTCATTGTCAAGGCCTCCGATCCTTCCCTCCTGAACTCTGAAGTCTGTGGCTTCATTGTTAGGGCCTCGGTCC
>LR544550.1:0-52384 GCA_900536305.3 Caenorhabditis sp. 40 LS-2015
AGTTGGTGAATTGGGGAAGATATGAAGGGAAGAAGTAGCACAGTTGGTAGAGATTATAACCCAGTTGAGGTCGGGAATAATGCCGGTGGGCATGGTTCGCGACAATTATGGATTATAGATGAAATCCATCAATATTACCAACTGAATCGTCATCGTCCAAACAATTCTGAGTGTTCATACAAATGAATCGTTTTCCATTCACTATTGTTCTCCGGAAAAACGTTTTGCATCCATTGCAGGAGGGAACCTGAACTAATTACAACTTTCAACTTTGCAATCCACCAAAAGAATATTTCACTTTTTCAGTCGTAAACTCACATCATAATGATACCCGATTGCAGAACTCTTACAAACAGCACAACTTTCTGGAAACTGATTTTTGGCGAGCAGTTGATATGGCTGAAACAAACACTGCTCAACATTTTTTTGCGATTCAAGCAACCTTTTTTGGAGGGTCTCCAGGAGAGCTTCCAATTTCAGAAGTTCCATTGGAGCTCTGCTCTTCGGTATCACTGAAATATGTAACCGGTGTTAGAAAGACTTCTCAGTTTTGAAAACTCACTTTATATGATACAATGGCAGCATAAGAAAACTCATCTTCCTCCACAGGAGAAATCAATAGAATGACAATCGTTTCAGTCAGCTGGGTCTCTTTACCGTCTAAATCTCTTCTGTTTGCCTGGCGTGCACTTGCCCTTGTGTTCCCTTGTGTCCTTCACCTTTTGATAGTAACCTTATGAACTTTATCTGTGAGATCAAAAATTAAGAACTTCAGAGAAATCAATTTGAGCTTTCAACTCAGATAAAACATATTTTTCTGGTTCATTTCCTGGAAGGTAAACAAACGAAAGATTGTCTGTGTCTTTGTAGATTTTAGCGTAAAAATGATGACAAATGAGACGAGAAAGCGGTTAGAGGCCTTGAGTATCGAAACACTGTGACTATTCGTGTCTTGATCCTGACAGTTGGTAAAGAGAAAAACTAGATTCATTAATACGAACAGTAATAAATTAAGAACCCATAATCTCATCATACAGTGGACTGACTAAAACGGGCGCATTTGAGTAGAAAGCGCGAAGAATAACATTAAAACTTTTCTCTTCTTTTTGTTGATTTTCCATCACTGACATTATCGAGATTAAAGATACATATCTATCTGGACCGAATCGTGTTCCATGTTGCCTCAAACAATATGTAAGAAGACTTCTTCCATATTTTTTGCGCTCTTCTCCAACTATCCTTTGAGCTTCTTCTGAGAGTCCGGGGACAACTAAAAAAAATCTTATTTGGTTCTAAAAACTACCATAATTTGTCTACCAGGATTGCATAGAATAATTGCCTTCAAAAGCAGATATTCTGTATTGTCAATATTGTTTCTCAGGTATGCATACAACGCCTTCTGAATTATTTTCTTCTGCTCGACCCATACTCCATTATAATTTCTCATGGGTTTTCCCGCTATCGTGCCATCTGCCCTCCGAATACAATCAGAGTGAAACTTCCGAATCGATCGTTCCGCATTCATGAAACCACGGACCATCAGAGCTCCACGTCGAACGATTTTCAGTTTTGATTCTGAATCCAGTTTTTGATAGAAATCCATCGCTTTGGCAAACTCCACTACAGCGAGAAAACTGGTGTGAGCCAGTCCAGCATGATCGGGAAACACTCTGAAAACGAGAAAAGGTTCTGGCATCAAATGAGTAACTCACTGGTCCCCCACAAATGATAAGTTAGGGATTTTGGAAACATCGAGTGTCGGATGATCCACAATGATATCCGAAAGTGGTCGAAGATCAACATAGTGTTTCGGGAGAGTTGAGTTGTATAAATTATCCAACTGACTTTCCATTAGTGTCAACTTTCTTACACTTTCGATGAGCTCATCTTCCAGATTTACACTCTAAAATTCTAATGGTCTCTGATTCAGGATTCCGAAAAACTCACTCTAGCAATTGCTACATCTGCAGACCCTCTCTTCTTGACCAACTCTTCCTTTAATATTCTTCCTTCTTTGGAAGTGATATCCGCACGAATGGCCATCGGATTCATCCCCATCTCTTCGCACTTTGCAAACCGACATCCTCCGCATAATCTCTTGTTAAAGTCTGAATTTTTGAATTCCAAATGAATTTATCATTGTGTCTTACCGACTGGCTCTTCTCCATCTAAACATTTGTTCCCACTTTTACATTTCACAAGACGCCCAGTGATTACAGTTCTCCGGAAAAATGCTTTGCAACCGTTGCATGATGCTACCTGAACACGGAAAATGTGATAGAAAACAACAAGAAAATTGAGAGACTAACATCATAATGAAAGCCAACTGCTGGATTTCGACAGATTTGGCACTTCTCTGGTAGCACATTCTTGTCTTTTTGATTGAAGAACGTCTTCTTAGACAGTGATGGTTTTCTCTCAATCTGCAATTTACTGATCCTTCGAAATTTCTCCTCGATTCAATTTCAAACTCACTACGATGTCAGGGAGGGTACTCGCGAATTTGCTTGTAGACGCCTCACTGGTCATGTCGAGACTACTGTTATCGGGAAAACAACGAGTACACCTTCTCCAAACACATACGGTTGTTCAGTGGTTGTTTCTCCTGCTGCGTCTCTCTGACCAAAGAGACCAAAAAGTATGTTTGGGGGAGAAGAGACGTAGAATGTGAAGTTTATGTGTGATTTGAGTCATTGTTGGACACAAAATTTTGTAGTCACATCTGAGTCTTCGTGTTTTTGGAAAATGTGTAATCATCGAATATCCGGGTGGCATTGAATGAGTAAACAGCTTGTTTATGTGGGGAGGGTTCATTCAGTTCGATATTCAGTCAATAACTTTCTTTTTGTATATAAAATCATTTTTTAGCTGAAACGTTTTCAGCCACAGTGATCACGAAGCATAAAAACTGGCTTACCAGGATTACAAATTGCACTTGCTTTCAAAAAAAAGTAACTCATAAATCAAAAAAAAAGTAACTCATAATCGAGTTTGTTCTGAAAAAACAAATGCAAAACTTTTTGAATCAATGTTTTATGCTCCACCCAGACACGGTTCCAACTCCTCGATGATTTTCCATCAGTTCGACGAACGTCGTCAGAGTCGAACTTCTGAATGAATCTTCTGCAAACCATCAGTCTTGCACATCGATGTTCCGTGTCTGATTAGTTTCTTGTATCTGGCAGATCATCCACAGCTTCATCCAGCATTTTTTTTTCCAAAAAGCTGAGTAGTGTGTGCAATGCCGTGGTTTGCTCTCGTCCAAAAAGATCAAAAAGTAAAAGAGACAAGAAGGAGACACGAAAAACATGAGAACAGTTGTCTATGTATGTGTGTTTTGAGTCATTCTGGTGGTCACAATTTTTTGTGTGCAACAGTTTTCAATAAAGAAGCCATGAGAAGATTTTAATGAGATTTTTCACCGGATAAAGTTGATTTTTGAGAATTATTGATAACATCCAATGTCCTGAGACCAAAATGGACGGATGGCATAATGGTAGGTGATTGGAGACATTTCTGGACCCGAAATGTACTTAGCATCTGAGTGAATGCAGTTGATATCTTCTCGTTGAGGAAGCTGAAAGTGTCATTTTAGAACTCATTGAAGTTATTTATTTGAAAAAAAATACTTCACAATCATCCGCATTCGGGCACAAGACATCGAAACGTTTGTTCTCCACAAAGTACGGATGGTAGAATGATTCATTGTAGCACTTAAAGACAATAGGACCGTAAAAGTCATAATCCACCATTCTTTCAGCCGTTTCTCGATAATTCACGTCACCAAGGGCACTGATAAATAAGAATAATTGAGCTCAACGTTGTTCTCAAATATCTCACCTTTGGAAATCCATATCTAGTGTTTTGATGTCGATTTCCTTTATTAGTGGATCTGATTCCGTCCCAAACACCACTGGTAGATGGAAAGGTGCTGATTGATCCAATTCAACATTCAGAACGTCTTTAACATGAATTATCTCCGTATTATAAATTTTCAGCATTTTCTCTCTTGGTAATTGGAAGGAATGATGAATCCATGTGGAATTGTACTTTAGTGGGTTGACAATTGACTTTCCATACCCTTCCTCGCTTTGAATATTCATTGTAGAGAACAATTTACTGAACGAAAAGTCTGCTACATTCATGACTTTCTGAATGGCCACATCTCGTTTGTTGTAAAAAATGGAGTGATAGGACGGATAAGCGTCAAAGTGACTGGAAAACTCTTGATGATAGCTCTGAGAATAACGAGGGATCAGAATATCGTCAATGTCGAAGAAGGCTACGAATTCTGCTACTTCCTGAATGCATCTTTTCAGTAGAAGGATTTTCAGATTTTATTCTAACCTTATACTGTAGCAAACAGTCCGTTTGTGCTCCTGCCTGATTCCTCCATTCTACATGTCTCATTGGATCTGAATACGGTGTCTTAGTCTCCGCAAACTTCATTCTAATCCAATAGTCTAGTGTCAAACTTCCCTGAAATCAAAATTTTAAACACTACCATTTCAGTTGAGCTACCAACCATCCTTTCGTAAACCTTCAAAGTGTTGAAAAGTTGTTCTATCATGCTCGTAATGTACAGATGCATGTGTCCTCCGTACCTCCGAATCACATGAATGTTCATTAAAAAGATTTGCCATTTTTCGGCGACGAACTGCGGCGAGATGCAGATAATGACTGGAGAATGTGACCATTTACGCGGTTCTCGGAAAGCAATCTGCAAGAATGGCAATTTTTTGTGTTTCGAGAAATGGAGGAAGAAATTCAGTTCCAAACAGAATAAAAAACCTCAACGCGATTATCCAATGATTCTATTTCCAGTTTTCGAGGATTCGGAATGGTTTGAGCTTGAACCAAAACCATCACATATTCGCAAGACATGTTTTCAGCAGTCTCCCTGAAAATATTTGACTGTTATAAAAAAAGAGTAAGAAACACTCACACTTTCAGAGAAGCTTTCGACTCGAGAACATGAGTTTCATTCGTTCCAACGATCGTCATCTCATATTTCTCGAGATTCTCGAATGTTCTTTGACTCATCACGACTACCATTGCCAGCGCATTTTCTCCCAATCTGTTAAAACTATTTCAAGATAATTACCGTTTTTCCTCTAATAGTTGAATTACTCCCACTTTGACGAAGTTTATCCAAGGAAAGAGAGTGCTGGCTTTTTATAGGAGCTACGGAATAATTGCGATCAGTAAAAGATACTTACGATTTCGAGTTTTCATAATAATAAGCTGATGTGATGTATGCATGAGTGTGTTGAAACCTGCTCGAGTAATGAATGGCCTCCGAATGGAGGTATACGGTACATAGGAATAAGGAAACGAGGAGTACTGACAACAAAGTGAGAGTGATTCGGATCCGGAACAACTGAAAAACATATTTGGAATTGATCTTCCAGGGGTTCGAATACATTTTCTGATACTGTCGTTTTCCGTATTCTTTTCTTCCCAAACGTACGGAAGATGGGATCTTGACTCGCTCTTTACTTTCACTTTATCCCAAAGAAATCTACCTTTCTTTTCAATTTATTTTCAAGTTTTCACGGTATCTCGTTTTTGAGCTTTGAGCTCTTCCGCCTTTTCTAGCTTTCTGAAGGGGGCTAGTGACTATACATACATCGACCTGTTATTAACTCAACAACTTCACGTCAAAACTTTGGCTAGTGCCTACCACTTACTCTATAATTAATCCAATATATAAAATTGATTCTTCTTCGATAAAATTGTATGACAAAAGACATCAGACAGCGGAAAAATTGAAATCGAGAAAAATGGACACCCGAATCTTATTATTTCATCTCCACCCTCCATAATGCCAAATCCCGTTCTGTAGTCGGTCGAGACGCACAAAACTTCTGAAAAAATATTCGAGAAAATCTTGTAAAATGAAGATAGTCAATCTTCAAATCTTACGTTGCCAGCGGAAAGCTTATGATATTGGCAAATACGGAATTCCATATATGAGGTTATACATGAATGGAGAATTAGTATTATAGAGAAACGAGAACTAGAATTCGAGCAGAATGAAAGCTTCATTGTTTTCAAGAACGATTCGTTCTGGATCTACTCCATCAATCAGTTCTGAATAATCTACGAAGTCAGCTGACTAGCTTAAGCTTACGAGACAGCTGAATATCCAGTTCGCATCATGATCAATTTTGCATCCGATGAGTTACTTTCGAAAATTCAAATGATAAGTTTCTAAGAGAGCTGAAACTATCCTTGGATCCACCATCTCAACTTTAATTGCACATGTAGTACATTAACTGTCCATGCCTTGTTTTCGTATACATCTGGAAAAGAAAGACGTGTGTGGAAAATTGAGACAGCGAAGCTCTAAAGTTTAAATTCTGTACCGATTACACTCCGAGGTTTGAAGTTCTCCGCCTATCATGGATGGATATCAAACTACAAAATTAGAACCGGAAAAAATGGAAGGGAAGGAAGTAAAGGTGGATAAGATCGAAGAATGAAGATAACGGAGAAGGAAGAATCGGCTTCTGAAGCCAAAGGTAGACAATTGGCGAAGATCAACAGACGGGATAAATGTTCTATTCAGGCTTTCTGTTATCTATTCCATCACATCTCGGAACGTTTCGGAACATGTCTCGGTAGCCCCGGTGAACCCGTTTTTTTCCAGAATTTTTCATACACATTGTCCAGATCGAAATCTCAATGAAAAAATTTGAAGCATTCTTGTTCTCTACTTCCTATTTTGATCTTTCGTTTCCTTCCGAAACTAGAAACAAAGCTCAAGTTGGAAGGTAAATGTTGCTTGTGAGAATACAGGAAAACAAAGAAGGGACAAGTGTTCATAAAGCTCGAATTTGATAGTTATTGGAAACATCCAATGTCTCGTGACCAGAACGGCCGGATGGCATAATGGAAAGTTATTGGATTCATTTCAGGGCCAGACACGTAATCAGCATCGGAGTGTATGCATTTGATGTCTTCTCGTTGGGGTAACTGAAATTGGGGATATGAGGAATTTTCATGATTGATAATAGACTCACCACACAGTCATCCGCGTTGGGACACAAAACATTGAAACGTTTCTTCTCAACAAAGAATGGGTGGTAGAATGATTCATTGTAGCATTTGAAGACAACTGGACCGTAGAAGTCATGGTCTATCATTTTCACTGCCGTTTCTTGGTAGAGTTCATCTTCATAAACACTGAAAAATCAAGGAGTTGGAAGTTTTGGGTGACTTTCTCCACTTACTTTTGGAAATCCATGTCCAATGTTTTCAAGTCAATTTCTCTAATCATCGGATCTGATTCTGTTCCAAACATTTTGGGTAACCGGAAAGGTGCAGTCTGATCCAACTCTTGATCCAAAATGTGTTTGACATGAATAATCTCCGTGTTGTACACTTTCAACATCCTCTTTCGAGGCAAATTATGTGAGTGATGGATCCACGTGGAGTTGTACTTCAAAGGATTCACAATCGACTTTCCGTATGCCAAGTTGTCAAGAATCTCCATCGTGGAGAACATTTTACGGAACGAGAGATCAGTAACATTCGTGACTCTTTGAACGTTCACATCTCGTTTGTTGTAGAAAATGGAGTGGTAGGTTGGATATGCGTCGAAGTGACTCGCGAATTCATGGTGATAGTTGTTGGAGAGGCGAGGAATCAGAATGTCGTCAATGTCAAAGAAAGCGATGTAATCGGCTACTTCCTAGAAATAGGTATTCAAATATTCAAGATTTCTAAACAAAATTTACCTTGTACTGCAACAAACAATCCGTTTGAGCTCCTGCTTGATTTCTCCATTCTACACTTTTCATCGGATCGGTGTACGGTGACAGAGTCTCAGCGAACTTCATTCGAACCCAATAATCAAGAGTCAGACTTCCCTGAAACCCATAGGAGATGATGAGACTCGTTCCAACAAATTAAGCTTCCTACCATTCTCTCGTAAACCTTCAAAGTGTTGAAGAGTTCCTCAAGCATACTTGTAACGTATACATGCATGTGTCCGCCGTATCTTCGAGCAACATGAATGTGCGTCAGGAAAACTTGCCATTTCTCAGCGACGAACTGCGGCGCAATGCAGATAATGACTTGAGAACGGGCTGTCTTTTGAGGGTGTCGGAATGGAATCTGGAAGACCAAACGTTTTTTGAGTTTTCAATTTAAAAAAATCAGCAACTTCCGAAGTTTCAGAGACTTCAAAGATCGAAGCGAGATGCTCACCTCAACTCTACTTCCCGATGACTCGATTTCCAGCTTTCGAGGATTTGGAAGAGTCTCACATTGTATGAAAACCATGACATATTCACAAAACATATCCTCGTCTGTCGTCTCTCTGAAATGTCATGTTTGAAAAATTCACTTTTCCCGGTGTCCACTCACACTTTAATAGTAGCGGTTGACTTGAGACTGTGAGTGTTATTCGTTCCAACGACCGTCATTTGGTACTTTTCCAAATCTTCGAATGTTCTTTGACTCATCACAGCCACGATTGCCACTGCATTTTTTCCCAATCTGTTGAGATGGTTTTAGGATCTTCTTCATGAAAATGCGAAACTTACGATTTGGATCTTCCGTAATAATAAGCCGAGGTAATGTATGAATGAGTATGATTGAAGTTAATTGGGTATTCACCACCGTCGAACCGATGTCCATGAGTATAGAAATATACAGTACAGAGGAAAAAGAAAACGGTGAGTATTGAGAGCACAAAAACAGAACTTGGTCTTCTGATTGACTGCAACATGAGCTTTGGATGATGCACCCAAGGATTCGAATTCATTTTCGAATAAATGCTGCCGCTCTTTTGTTCTTCGTTTTCTTTCGTTTTCCAACGTGCGGAAGATTCGCGATAGAATCTAGAATCCTTTTTTCTCTTTTCCTTTATCCAAAGGAAATCTTTCAAAATGGCTTTCTTCTGCTTCCTCCACTTTTCAACGCTTCGCGAAAGATCAAGTACAGAAGTCTCGTTGAGGTTTGCTCAAGTTTCTCAGGTGTCCTTTCCTCTTCCTGAAGTTGTGACTATGTATACATTGATATGGAATTTCGAATAACGAAGCAAGTCTAGAGAAATTTCCAAATTTCGAAGTTTTGATTATATTCGAAAATCCAAAACGTTTTTGGGGAATCTAATTCATACAAAATACAAGAATAATGAAGATGTATATACAGAACAGATAGAACAATTAAAGCTTAAAATGGAACTCTATTGGTTCTCAAGTAATCAGAGAGATCGGGACGCTCGAAACGAGACTGTGACTTTTCAAACTCGTAAACGACATTGGAATTGTCCAACTTGTAATGTCTCCTGTCCATTGGTTGATGAAGAGATGCCACGTCGGCACGGAAGAAGACACTTCCGGCTGGAGCGATATTCACAATGATACTGTCTGCTGGACGAAGAAGACCGAGATCCACATGAGACCAGATGTCGTGGATGAAGTATCCGGATGGATCGGTGAGACCGAGAGAGGAGAGTACGATTTCAACGCGTTCCTGGAAACCAGTAATGAAACTTTGATTTTGTTGTTTCGAGAACTCACATATCCCTTGTTCTCGTTTCTGTTCAGAAGTGCAAATGCGTACGACTTCTTGTCTCCTTTAGATGGAGTGATCTGCTTGACGTATGTTCCAATATCGGTGCTCTGGAATCAAAGAAAATCAAATATGCTTCACAATCTCTCAATTACTCTCACATTCTTGACCAATCTTCCCATTATTCCAAGTGGATCTTGATTGATTTTGATTGCTTCTTGATTCTGAAGAACTCCCTTAAACTCGTCTCCAATGATTCTCAAATCGTTTGACATAATGAGAGGAGCGGACCAGATACACCAAACGGTGAATTGAGAGATGGACATGTCCAAAGTGATTCCCTTATTTCCAATTACAAGCATATCTGGGTCATGCCATTTTCCAGGTCCGTGTGTTGGAATGTGTTTGTCCTGCATTTTGTCATAATACGATACAATGGAAACAATGGATTTCCACGAGGAGTTGATGTCATCGAAATTGCGCCATGTGTTACAGAACTTCCCAATCAGGTGATAATCCACAAGTTCTGGATGATCAATCAAGTAAGCTGGCCAACTGCACGAATACATAATTGGGCGACCGGTAGCATTCAATTCCTTCTCGAAAAGTGGATATCCGATTGGCATCATGGCTTGATCAATGTTGCATCCATCGAGTTTCAGATAGTCTACATCCCAAGATGCGAAGGTTTGAGCATCAGTTCTTTCGTGTTTGTAGCTTCCTGGGTACCCACCACATGTCTTGGTTCCGTAATCCTCATAGATTCCGAACTTGAGTCCGCGATCATGCATCTGGAATTTCTCGATAGTAGGGAAGTTTCTTTCAAACGTCTTACATATTTTGCCAAAGTCTTCATTCCGCTCGGGAATCTTGTCTTGTTAGCAACCAGAATTCCATTCGCATCTCTCTCCATTTCCGACCAACAGTCGTCAATATGAACTGATTTATACCCGAGTTTGTCATATCCGTCGGCAACTGTAAATCTAAAACATTACATCGAAAAGTCACAGATTAACTCACCAAGTGCATCGGCCATGTCCTTGTACAATTTCTCATTGATACAACCTGTCGGATGTTTTTGACAGTCAATCTCACAATAGAAAGCAGTCCAAGACATCCATCCCATCGGCGGAGTTCTTCCGAGACCATTATCCAAACTGAAAACTCCAGAAACTAGGAGTAAAAGAGGGAGAAGCAACCGCATTGGAGGTCTGGAACGATTGGTATGGGATGGCAGGTTTATTGTCGATATTGATACGTACGGATGATAGTAAACAGAAAAAAGTGAAAGCCGAGCAACAAACAATATTTTAATTGTCACACAGACATGTTAAACATGAATGAGGATTCAACCTTTGATATCACATGGTGTTTGAATATTGGATTAGATCGGGAGAAGGTTGGTACAAATAGGTTACAAAAACCACAGTTTAGTTACAGAATCTTTCTTTTGTTTCAAACTTCCAGTCCAGCTGTACCAAATTTAACTAAGTGAAAGACAATAATTGTCAAAAAGTGTAAACTTATATTTTCAAAACATTCCCGGTTCTCACTCCAGGTTGCTACCGTTTTTACTGTAATATAACGACACCCCTCACCTTGAGCAAACTCTTCCGGGTTCCCGTAACAGATGTCAAAAATTGGTGAACTAAAAACTGTTTCTGACAGTGTTTAAAAGTTTTTAATAGTTGATCATGTTTTGATATCAGTAGCAGGAGATAAACTTGCTCAAAATGAGGGGTGTCCTTGTTCAGTAAAAAATAAGAATGGTTCTACTGAAACGAAGAGAGCCAGTACTCTCAGATCGAAACTTTTTCTCGTGACATCTCAGAACTAATGGGAAGTTGAGTTGAGAAGAAGGAGATAAAGAACTCGGGAAGCAGTTGTCGGTCATCAAATGACCCATCAAACTGCCAGGAGTGTAATAGTGGTTTGAACGGCAACGTTGCCTTGAAAAAATGGATAGAGAAGATAGATGGAGGAGGGGGAGCGGCCGACGTTTTTAGGTCAACCACATTCTGAAGTTACCTGCAAAAAGAGATGATAGTCTGTCCTTTTTTTTAATGGACCACCCATAATAAGAAGATAGGAGAAAAAGAGATAAGATGGTATATTTGTGTGTAGAAGAAGAGAATTTCTGATAGATCTTCAACTGAGTTTATACAAACAAAGAGAGCAAAGTTTTGAGCCCGTGGGAATCAGGAGTCAATCAAAAAATGCGTATGTATTCTCGTAGACAACAAAAATGACGGCATTGACAACGAATCCTCGTAGAGAAAGGGCCCACCCACCGCGATAAAACGACCTCAATCCTTCTTCTCGATAGATTTTCAGAGTCATTTCTTTGGGTGATCTGAAATTATGAATATGCATGGTGAGTATATATAGCGGCACCTAAACGATACACTAGATAAAACTAATTCCCACTATACAACTGATTGTTCTTTTTCTTTTCTGCTTGCTGATAAAATAAGTACGAATTGTAGAATTACAACAATGGGTGCTTTCCATGGTCAACTCACAGTGTCTTATGACTCTTATCAGCCTGCATCCGATTTTTCACGACTTCAAGTGGACACACGGAGATCCATCCACTGACTCCTGCACAGCCTCCAGCGAAAAGCTGAAAACTTTCGGTGTTTTCCGTTCTTAACTTTTTCAACAAACCTGTGTGTATGTGTTTTCCAGATTATGAGTTCTGAAGTATCTGCTCAATCCTTCATAGACCGGTATGTAGAAGAGATATCCAATATTATCTCGGAAGAAAACGACACTTCCTCCCTTGAATAATCCACGGATTCCTTCCGTTCGGACAGTTTCACGAGCACATTCCATCGGGCCAGCGTACAGATTTTGAGAATGTTTCGAGAAGTGGCCAACCGTCTCTCTTTGAACCTTCAAATATAAGAGTTTAGATTCGATTGAATCCAAAGGAACTTACCTGAAGTTTGGTCTTCAACAACTCCACGGGAATGACCGGACCGACTTGAACAAGTGTGCCACAAATTGATGCTATCAGAATCTAAACAAAACATTGGAAATCTTCAAGTGATACTCTACACGCTCACATCTGTCATTGGCAAGTCTTTTCTTGCCATAACATTGGAATCACCCGGATGAAGAAATTTGAGACCCGCACCATAACCAGCAAAGAGCAGAGAGTGAAGAGCACCGGTGGAAAGGAAGGGAACGAACATTCCTTTGTAGAGACCGTAAATCTGAAGAGGGATATAATACAATTGTAAGCGAACTATGTATGGAACTCACGGATTCTTGCTTCATGGTTTTCATCATACAATCAACTATTCCTTTATATACATTCATAGTCTGAAGACGTGCCTTGACGGTGTCCAGCGGATGACCCACCAGCAGACCTGCACCGCCTAAAAGTTTTAAATCGGTTCATTTTGCTTTTCAAATTGAAATAAACTTACCGGCAGCCCATCCAGCGATGAAATCAGCATACATGGTCAAAAAAGTGGAAGGGAAAAAGTGAAAAGTGGAAGACAGGTCAACGCATAAAAGTACAGGAAAAATGATAAGATTGGGAGCAGAATGGTTACAGGTCGCAGAAGACGACAAAGATCATACAGTTATGATTAGAGGCATGAATCAATAAACTGGCCGGGTGAAGACAGATGGAAAAGAAACATGGCTTCTGGGGAAGATGCGATGGAGAGATTGAGGAGACGCAGGTGGTCTAGTGAAAATAAACTGTTGGATTGGCGAAGGTGATAAAACCAATTGCAATAAAAAGGATTCTGAAAGAGAATAGGTGTGAAAATATAGTAATCCAAGGATGGGAAACCGTATCTGTGTCAGGTGAACTCATTAAGCAAGCCCCAAATCTTTGTTTTGTAGTGGATAACGTCTTCTAAAAACCTACCTCAAGTCTGTTAACATCTGTTAGATCACGTACAGTGACGCGACCTTGAATTTCGGTCGGATTCCGATAATTTCGCATTTGGATGTTCCTCAACTTGACCGGTTAGACTTGAGAACGACTCACAATCTTTATTCCCTAAGTTTCAATAGATCATCAAATAGAAATCACAATAAGAAAACTATTTGTGTGGGTTTGAGTAATCTCTTGCAGTCCTTTTCCAAATATTTCGGAAACAAACGACCATAAGTAACCATATCGGATTTCCACTCTTTGTGACCTCCCTCTTCTACACACTAATCCCAAGATTCGCAAAAAAATACAGTTTTCATAAACACTGACTAAACTCCAAAAATATTGCGACCCGTGTATTCAATATACAGACAGCTTGAGAACGTTCCAATTCAGATACCCCTATAAATTCGTTGACCTGTTTCTTCATAATCTCGATACCATCTGGAAGTTGCCGAGATCAGAATCTCATTTCGAATAGAACGTCTCTTTACTTCTCACTTACAATAACATTTGTTTGTTTGATTTCTCTATTCCCTCTTTTACTCTTTCCATCACGCTTTTCCCCACGTATCATGCTTGACACCGAGCGCACACCTTTCTTTCCTAGATACGCAATGAACCCTAATTTGCAAATTTTCGTAAGTTTCCAACCTGAAGCGAAGTTAAAAGCCATTACTTTCAGCTGAATAGGGACAGACTCTATCATCGACTGCCGTCAAATATGGACAACACTCATGAAGAAGTATGATTTCTGAAAACACACAAAAACTTTGTGAAATTTATAGGAGTACAAAGAGTACTACGCCCCTCCATCATTCCCAATCTCCAATATCTTTCGGCCCAAGAATCGTTACATCATCACTTTGATTCTCGGATTCCTCCTCATTTTTGTTCTATTTCTGATACTGTTTCGTGGAAACGAGGGTAAGAGACGCAGACAAAGAGAGAAAAAGAGTGAGAGAGGGAGTTTGGTTGGCAAAGAGATTTAGAGAACCATGCAGTAGATGCTCGCATTTTCCACGTTTCATTCTCACCTTCGATTGCGATTTTTGTACAGAAGATCTTCAAATCTACACAAAAATGGAGGAAGCTTCTTTATCTTCAGAAACGTCGAGAATCGGTGAGAACTCTTGAAAATGTGATACCTAAAAACATTTTGTTTCAGAGGCTCAAACACTAGGAGTTCCGAAGTCAGCGGTGAAATCCGCATTGGACAAGTATCTTAAATCAATCAATCCTCAAGAAGCATATCCAGATGATGTGAACTCCGTGAAGCCACACCATATTAGAGTGATTGGGGCGATGGGAGATTCTTTGACGGTTAGTTCCTTCACCTGATGCCGAAAAATTGTCGGGGTCTTGCAGATCGGATCTCGTGCTCAAAACTTCTTCGATAACATCAAAAGTCAGTATCCTGGGAATGCGTACTTCACTGGAATGGATGCTGAAGTCGATGGACATTTGACTATTTACAGTATGTTTACTTGTCCCAATTCACCCCCTACAAAAGAGATTCAGACATTTTCCGTGTCATCGCCGAAGAAACTGGACACAAACTTTACGGAGGAAGCATTGGAGTGGGTTATGGAGAAAACTCGGGATTCGATGTGGCAGTTGGAGGAATGAAGAGTGACGATATCCTGAGACAGGCGATGGAACTGGTTAAAAGGATTCGAGCTGTGAAAGAGGTATACATCATTTTCAGTTTTCTACATTTTATTGAAACCTTGTTCAGATTGACATTGAAAAAGACTGGAAGCTCGTTTCCCTTTGGATTGGAACCAATGATGTTGGAGACCTGGGATACGGTTCCGGACCTCCAATTCCACCTGAGCAATACAAGGCTTATATCGAGAAGGGACTCCAATACCTGAAGGAAAATCTTCCCAGAACCATTGTCACCGTCATCGCCATGTTCCCACCTCAACTGCTTCAGGAAGCTCACTCGATCATAGAAACTGGGTACAGAGCATTCAAAAGAGAAAACAATTATTGATGGAGTTTCAGACATCGACCAGATTCTGAAGAGCGTCAGAAGCAGAGGGATGAGTTGTCAGATGGATACAGAAATGCATCGTTCGAGATTCAAAACGAAGGGAAATTCAACGACAAAAACTTCACTGTCGTCGTTCAGCCATTCGCGACGGATTACACTGACGCTTATAGAGATGTAAGTAGTATTTTGTCGTTTTCAGAACTTATGATAAGATTTCAGGCTCTGGGGCACTACAACACGGCATTCTATGCTGTTGACATGTTCCACATCAGCAAACTAGGCCATGCCATTCTCGCCAAGCACTACTGGCAGAATCTCTTCGAACCAATTGGAGGAAAAACCAAGAAAGCAGATTTAGGAGACACTTCAGCTGAAATCTTTGATCTTGATGAGGTGAGCTCCTCTTCTAAGAAATCTGAAACGTTTAAGTTTATATTTTTCCAGAAAAACTCGTTCATCAAGACTGTGGGAAACAGCAAGTGATTCGTCTCCAGATCCCAATAGAATAATGTCTGATTCGGGTTTACCGACGAGCTTCTAATTTAAAAATTATGATCAGTTTCTGTTTCCATTCCAAATTGTCTTGCTTTGATTGAGTAAAGGTCTTCACCATGTGTTGTTTCTTGAAAACCACAATCGACTGGGGGTCCGAAACTATTTCGATTTCCGAGAAGCTGTTGCAAGTTCTTCTGAAATTTCGTAATTTTGAACAGGTCCTGGGACGCCAGAAGAAAGCAGGAGAAGCTGATTTCCGAAGTTCACTAACAAAGAGAGATAAATACTAGGACACCTGTAATATGAAGTGTTACACCGTCCTGGCTTCTTTTTTAAGACATTTGTCTTGTTTCGCATTGATTTATCTGAAAAGCTGTATGGTGTCAATAAAACGTAGATCTTTTTTTGAACAACTTTTCAATGTAAACCGAGATGAATGTCGAATGAGGCGATAAGAGGGCTACTACTGTATATTGTTCTACGGCCTACAATGGTGAGATATTATTGTGTCTGGTTAAACTTTATTCAGGAACTAAACTTCAGATTCAAGAGGATGACCAAAAGAGCAAAAAGTTCGCACTGAGCAACGCAGGCAGGCGCCACGCCCATCGACACCATTTTCTCAGACCAAGCGGGCTCTTCTCAGTCTATAATGTCATTTCTTAATTTTCCTCTTCTATTCGCTTTTGAATGTGTCCACTAGGTGGCTGGATTGCAGTGGGTAGTTTCGTATTTTCTGTCACAGCACTTGTTTTTTAGTTTTCCCAAAAAAGTTCTATGAAAATTTTTAACTCGATTTTTTTTTTCATCGGTTGAGCAGATTTGAAAGGAAGTCTTTCCAGAGAGCCAATAAACCAACCTTACAAAATTCCGCTCATCACACAAAAAACCGTTTCCTGACCGATTAAACGCAAAAAACTACGCAATCGAAAACTGAAAACCGAAAAATTTCCACAGTAATCCGTTAGTCTATCCCATGTCAATCTCCTTTTCATCGTCATCGATCCAGTTCGATTTGTCACTCCCTCAGAGTTGCCAAAGAACAGAACGTTTGTTAGACTGATGACTATATTTGTGCAGCTTCTAAAACTCTTTTGTTTTGCTTCAATCATAGACTTTCTTTTAGTTCTTTATTGGATTCACGCCCACCTTCCGAAATCTATACATTTCAAATTGGATATACTTTTGAAAGTGACAAAGTTGATATGTTACTTTTTAGGGGAACTTTTTCACTGGTTTCATGTATATGATATGTATAGTTTGAAATCTAAGCGCCAAGGAGATGAAAAAACGAATGCTGATTTCAATGATAAAAAAAATCTTCGTTTGACAAAAGCGACCGCATGCATCATTTTGTTATGATTGAGTTTTCGAATGTTCCTCTTGTATTTTGTAAACTCAACAAGGAAACTCGGCGTTCTTACGCATATTCCGTACGAAGGGAGACGTTATGTGTTTCAGCTAATAATTTCTGCACTCCAAAAGTTCTTCAATTTTGAGGCCATCACAACCATTTGTGATGCTATTCTGTTCAGCTTTCTGTTGTTGAACGATTCTTCTCCTTTTTGAGAGTATTTCTTGAGACCCGTAAATCTTGCTCAGCGCATAACCGAGTTTCTATGGTTCCCACTTTGCGGCTAAAATTTGCCAAGATTTTTTGCGTTTGTGCATATACTTTGACCAGACGGGATCCGCCCCCTCTGGGGCCCTCCAGGACTTTTCGAAATAGAGAAGTTTTGAAAAACATGAAATAATTATGTGACTTCGTTAGCTCTGCTTCATCCCGTAAATGAGGTTTCTGACGTCCTAGTATTAATGTTAGGGATTTTCAAAGCAAAATGGGCAAGATTGAGTTGAAGGAAAAGAAATGGTTTTTTAACCCGAATTCTCTGAAAGTTTGAAGCAGGTATTGAGGAAGTCTGGGTCTCCATTTTTGTAGTTTAAACCTTTTTCTGAAAATCAAGGTCTAGAACTGCATGTTTCCAGAGAAATGGGGTTATTAAGACATACTTTTTCGACTTTCAAAAGTGGACCATTTCGAACTGAAAATCGCCGAAGCTCATACTTCCAAACTAGACAACCTCACCGCCCATAAAAAGTGTCCTGCAAGACAAACAAAGATCACAGTCTCTGCATCTCTGAGGGGTTTTTGATGATACGACTTATACTGAATTTTTCTTCAGAGAACTACAGTTTTTTATCGAGCCGAAACCAAGAACGATAAAAACGTTCGAAGGGAGGGGATCGACCGAAATCGCTTCTTTTTCATATTTCGGGAAGATGTAGTTCTTTGAAACAAAACACAATTTGTTATTCTTTTTCTGATTTAAAAGTGACTCATCTGAGTGTGCATAAACTTCGCTCAACGCATAAAAAATCTCTATTTCATTCCGTCAAGTTTCTATGGTTTCCACTTCGCCTTTATTTTTGGCCACAATGCATCTGTTTTTGGACGAGTTCATCATTCATGCTCATAGAACCGCATCATCATCCAATTACTTTTTCCTTTTTTATGGCTGGTGTTGATTTAGGAACTATTGTCTGTTTTGAAAGAATGAGGGAGGGAGAGAGCATAGAAACAGAGATGAACTAGTTAGACAAGCAGGTGCTCCGTGAGGGGCTTCTGGCTCTCGCCGGTCGCTTAGTTACTAACTCCCTCTCTATGTATCTCCATTCTCTCACGTATCAACAACGGAAGTATGTGCACCGAGTTGCTATCAATGGAGGTGAATGCTTTTGATAAAAATGTTAGCTAACTTTCAGAAATAAAATGAAAAACATTTGGCCAGTGAGGTCGGGGAAAAGACGAATTTTCTCTTAATTGGAACGCTTGCGAAGCTAAATCTGATCTCTTGAATATGCTAGGCGAGCTTCCAGAGCGGATGCTCAGAATTCCAAAGTACCACACCTATTCCTTGTTTCTCCTGATAACAGTACTGTCGAACTCTTTTCCTCCGTCTCGTCATTGATATCATTTGATTCACAAACACACCAAGCAAACACTGAAATTGCCTCGATTCTTCTTTTTCCTTTTTCTCATTTTATGAATCTTCCCATAGTCTTCTTGTGTTGGAATGGTGTTTCTTACCACAAAAAAAATCAACTTTTCTTAACCTTGTAGTGCAAATGTAGGCAGCTTTCGTGGCAGTGTCCTCGAACAGTCGGAAATTTATTCATAGTGTCAAAGTTCGGTGTTTCAGAAATGTCAGGTACCCGGTACAAAAGGTTACAAGATTTGGATGCAGAATCGGATGTTTATACGGTGAGTGAATAATTTTTTTGAGTTTTTGACAACTTGTCTCTATTCCAGACCCCAGAATCATCAAACTCCATTTGCTCCACTCTCATGGGATTCTTGCTCCTTTTCGGATTCGTGGCATGTATGATTTTTCTGACTAGTGTTCAATCTCTCCCGGTCAGTTTTTTTCTCTTCTCGATTTTTCATAGGAAATCTGAACTGTTCAGGGATCAATATTAGTGCGACAAGCTGGGAAAAACAGTCCGACAACCAACAAGCTAGATGTACTTTTTACGAAACCGAAGAGAAACATCACACAATGGTTGGATTATTATTTTACAAAGTTAGTTTTTGTTTTTCAAATATTTAGAAAGTGGATCTACAGAATACATTTTCAAAACCTTGTATGCCAACTATTATTTCTCAAATACTGATTTTGCTTCAAAATGTGATTTTCTTAATTATTAGTTTCCAGAGACGAAAGCCAGTTTCTTAACTGCTCCGAATTGATCAAAGGAAACAAAGACACGATCGAGCTCTATGTGAACAACGGCCGAATGAGACTTGACAAAGAACGAGTTTTCGAACTACCAATGGATTGTTCATCAATCAAAGAACGGATTCATGGAGATATGCTCCCATTCACCACTCTCAAACGACCGATTGCTTTCGTTAGAACAATCTTCAAACTTTACGAACTCCAAGAAGCCCTTCTCTCTATGTCGTACCATCCTGATAACACGTTCTGTTTTATTATGGATGCCAAGAGCACGGATAAACTGAAAAACTCGATTCGAACGATGAGTGACTGTTTCGAGAATGTGATTGTTCTGGAGAAAGAATACATGTTGAATAGTGGAGGGCACGGACAGGATCCCGCTCACTTCGATTGTTTGGAGACGATTTTGGACCGAAAGTGGGAACATGCTATCATTCTTCAGGTGAATCAAACAACTTGATAAATATATCCTTAAGACTTCAGAATTTTGATCTCGTTATCAAAACGCCATACCAACTTTCGGATCTCAGTGAACTTCTCAACTACACCAGTATCATGGGATTCGAGTTCGGATTCGGTTATAGATACAACACAAAGGCAAATTGGACTCCAGCTGGGATGAAACTCTTCAAAAATGGTAAAATATTTGTTTTCAGCTCTTCAAACTCTCAATTTCCTCATTTTAGAAGCGGGCGTTCCTGAAAAAATACTACATACAAAACTGAGAGTTAGAAAGAGTTTGAACGAAGTGATCATTTCGAAAATCTTTGTGAAGGCAATGTTTGAGAAACTGAACATGGATCGAGTCATTAAGTTGTTCGATGATAATGAGTACTATGGAGTGGACGAGATGATGGTTCAAACGCTTTACGAGAACTATCTTGGGCTGGAAGGTCAGATGGAATCAAATTGTACGAGAAGTCACGATGACATTCTTACAAGGTAGCATGTCTTTTATTTTCTATATGATCCACTGCAGACGTATATTATTGTCTCTGGTCCGATTCTCAACATACATTTTTCAGACTCACACATTGGGACTTCTCTGGTCCAAATGGCTTTGACAAAGATTGTCATTCGAAATGGAAACGTCATGGAATTTGTATCATGGGCGTAGAATATCTTCAGGAATTAATAAAAAGTCAAAAAGCATCAGGTAGATTCTAGTTTCTCTCCTAAATGATGATAGTTTGCTTTGCAGCCAACAAGGTTTTATCAACTTTTGATTTCGGAACCATCGCCTGTATGCGTGAGATGATAAAGAGAAATGTAACGGGCGCAACCCCCGATACGACTTGGCTGACTTCGTTTCCGCAGGTTTGTGTTGATCTCTTGCTTCTCTCAGAGAAAGCAATTTTCAGTTTCGGGAAATGCAGATGAAAGCGAACGGGACATACGACAGAAACAAATTCGATTGTTAGATGAGGGATAATTCATTCGGGTTTTTCTAGACAATGCGACGGGTTTTGGTAATTTATTGTGATATTTGTTTCACTGTGGTTTGTTAATAAATAGTTTCTTTTGAATTGTTTGTCTTTGTCCAGACAATTTTTGGACTTTCAGGAACTCTGAGAACTTTTCGCAAAAGTTTTCAGCATGAAAATGTTCATCAATCTGATGACACTGTTGTTTGGAGAAGAACTGAGAAAACAATAGCCAACAACTGTTCCTTTTTTTGTTATTTTGGCACGCTTCCACTTGTTCTTTCTCTTCCTTTCTACTCCTAGTTGTGATGCTCTACACCTTTCTTTCTGCACGTAAACTGCAAAAACCCCAACTTGACACAAGATTGCAAAGATAGACGCCTTCTTTTCAAGCCTTGAATCCAATATGGCGACGAAAATGGGAATCATTGACCAGCTATCCGTTTTTTTGCATGGCCTTCATCAAAAGAACTGCCGATTCCAAGGCGCGCAGTCACTCTTTCGTCGCTGCAGGGGCCACGTGGTGTCGACGGAGGAGAAGATCTCATCTGACACTTGTTGACGATCCAATCAGTTGATTTCTGTCTCTATTTGTATCCATCTCGGTTCTCGTGTTCCCTTTTCGGCAGTAAACTTGGTTGGGTACGATGCGTCTACTGCCCACATTCTCAGAGACTCTGATGTTATCTACTGGATTAACTTTGTCAACAGTTCATTTTTGCTTCCTTACCTTTTTTTTTCATATTACTTGTCTTGCATCAAATTTGCTCCAACTTTCCGTTTCATTCCAGATGCCCTCTGTTGCAATCGCAGGAGCCGGATTAGTAGGCGCTCTCAACGCCTGCTTCTTCGCTCAAAAAGGGTGGGATGTTTCTGTCTACGAGTTCCGAAGAGACATTCGGACAATGAAGCATGTACAAGGAAGAAGTATCAATCTTGCTCTCAGTCAAAGAGGAAAATCAGCTCTAGAAGCTGTTGGACTCAAAGAATACATTGTGAATCAAGGAGTTCCACTGTATGCTAGACTGGTGCACAACATCGACGGAAAGACCTACAGTAGGCAGCCTTATGGAAAACCTGGAGAGGTGAGTAGGATACTCGATCATTACCGTATTTCTTCAACTACGGCACACTCTTCCCGACAGTTCGATCAAGTGGGTGCCGATACACGTTGTACTCAACATTTTCTTGGTTGACCACTTTTTGATGGCTGTTACAGAGATTGAGAAAAAAACATAATGGGAAGGGGGTGCCGTTTAATTAGAGAAACTACGGAAACAGTCATCATTGAGTTTCAGCACATCGTATCCATTAATCGACGTCATCTAAACGAAGTGATGATAACTCAAGCCGAGAAATCTCCAAATGTAAAATTCTTCTTCGAACATAAAGTGAAGAGTGTGGACTACGACAAAAAACAGTTGGTGGTACAGTGCACTTCTCAACCATCCAGAATACCAACTCCGGGAAACAAACCTCCACCGTGAGTGTCTCGAAAAAACATTGAACAAAGTCACATTGTCAATGTGTGTACTGTTTTAGAATGGAACATGAGGAGTTCCACGTGGAAGCAGACCTCATCATTGCTTGTGATGGAGCATACTCCGCCGTAAGAAGAAGTTTGATGACTATTCCAAGGTGAAATGAGCACATTTGGTTTCGAGAACCCATTTTTTTTTCAGATTCGACTTTTCTCAAGAATACATCGAACATGGTTACGTTGAACTGAATATCATGGCAAACAACAACGAGTTCGCTTTCGAGGAGAATGTATTCCATTTGTGGCCACGAGGTCACTTCACCCTTATCGCATTGGCAAATAGGGATAAAACTTTCACTGGTACCTTTTTTCGACATCAATGATTTGATAAAAGTATCTGATGTTTACAGTGACTATCTTCGCTCCTTTCTCCGAATTCGAAAAACACATGTCAACGACAGAGGACGTTCTTTCTTTCTTCGAGGAACAATTTCCCGATGCATACACACTTCTTGGAAAGTAAGAAAGCGGGAGGAAAAGATTAGGTTAACTCAGTGTTTTCAGAGAACACATTGCGGACACTTTCAATCGAGTAAAACCTCAATCCTTGGTTTCTATCAAATGTTCTCCTCATTCCTTCTTTGACAATCTTGTTCTGATGGGAGATGCTGCGCATGCCATGGTTCCTTTTTACGGCCAGGGGATGAACTGCGTCAGTTGATTCATGAACATCAGCCAGTATCTAATGATAACTTTTTCAGGGATTCGAAGACTGTCTCGTATTCAGTGAAACACTGGAGGAACAAAACAATGACATCGGTAATTGGGTCATAATTTTTCTTTGTAATAAAAATCGATCGATTTCAGCCTCCGCCGTACGGGTGTATTCCGAGAGAAGAGTCAAAGATGCACACACAATCAATGACTTGGCCATGTACAACTACGAAGAATTGAAGGATCTTGTGAACAGAAACTCCTACAAACTACGAAAGAAGTTTGATGGAATTATGAATAGCATCTTCCCAAAGAGTTGGATTCCTCTCTATTCGATGGTCACTTTCACTCGGATTCCTTATTCTGAAGTGATTGAAAGAAGAAGTCGGCAAGATAGAGTTCTCTCCGGTGTTCTGAAGGCCACATCCACGTTGGCTTTGATTGGTGCAGCAATCGGCATATATTCTAATCGTGGCAGATTTGGAATTTAGAACGTTGCTCTTGTAATTTTCGTAGATGTGCATAAATTGTGATTTGGTCTAAAATAAATGCTTGTTTGACAATATTTCCAGTTCGTGAACAGTTCTGCTGGCCACTCTATTCCAGAATAGTTTCCCTCAACCTAACCGTTTCGTGCATACAGTAGCCATTGAGCAAAAAATGGTTCCATTATCTTGGTGTCATTCTCGGAAAAAGTGTCAGATACGTTTCCGTGAAACGAATCACAGGCAATTAACAGTGTTTGCTCCTCCCATCACGGGTCTTTCGATATAATTGCCCTCCATGAAGGGAACATAGGAGAAACCGTTTCTCTATGAATTCCCTCCACGAACACAGTTTTAAAGTGGAGACTCGTGTTAAGCTCGAAGACGTTCCTCTAGAAGCAATGGAAATAGTAGAGATCACAGGCAGAATCTCGCAAGATGATCACATGATTCAAATGAAACCAGAAGGACATGATCAGGTTAGTGCTCTTTAGGACTAGCATACCGTTTTAAATTCAAGAAAATTAACCGGAAAGACTTTCAGTTAGTCTTTCTCTAGCTTCTTCATTATTTTTTCAGGTAATTTAGGATTTAGAATCCTCACCCGAATCCCTCACACATTCATCATTTTCCACTCCCAAGTATGGTGCGCATTTGTGTGTAAACACTTCTGTCTGCATTTTGTCGTCGTTTATTGCGCATTGCTCTTTTTGAGTTCGTCATGTGAACAAAAATTGTTACGTTTTTCGTTTTTCATTCTTTTGCTTTTTTAATGGAGCTCATACTTTTATGAATTTTCTCTCCGTATAGAAATAGTAATGCTATCGTCGATTTTTAACACTTTCAGCTCAAAAATCGATTTCGTACGGCTTTCTCAACAGATATTTCTCCATTGATTCTATTAAACAGTGAGCGCTTTGATCACAGAGTCTGTCTGTCTTTTTACATAGTGTACTGAGCAAATAACCGAGCAGCTGTCTTGTGCGCACGCAGAACCAGTATTTCTCTCCACCCCCTCTCTTTTTCTTCTGCTGCTGTAAAGGCTCGCTTATCCTTTCAATTCAGTTGCCCTAGTCATTAGAATCGACTTTCTGCCCATTTGTCCAGCAATCGATTTTGGCACAATCCATTCATGGCTCGATTGCATACGCTGAGTCACGTGTTTCCTCTCGTAGCTGAGTCATCAATCAATAACTGTTTCCCTGCCGTTCGCAGCCCGTCTCATTTCTCTCACTCCCCCTCCCATCTCGCTCACCACGTGTTACACTATCCTTTTTCTTCGTTCCGCTCACGGATCACTATTCCCTGTCACCAGCAAACAAGTTCATTCTTACAGTTTCGTCCGATACTCGCTCAAAATCATGGCTGAAAAGCTCAATATGTCCTTGGATGATATTATCAAGAAGGGAAAGAAAGCCAAGACTGATAACGCCGCATCCAACAATCGTAGAAATAGTGGAAACAAAAACGCTAACAACAAGGTATTTTTTGAGAAATAGAAACACAGGAAGCCCTCGCCAGCAGATGGTGAAATCTGCTAGTCTCTGGCGTTCTTTGCAAATCATTCATGTTTTCCAGCCTCGCGCCGGTTCGAAACCAGGTGCTTCTCCAGCGAGAAACAATCGCAAGGGTCCGCCAGCCAAGAAGACCAATATCGCGATGGCCAACAAGATCCTCAAAAGATCGAAGGCGATTGCTGCTCGTCGTGTGGCTTCTCAGGGTCGAGTTCTTGCTGCACGTGGCAAGCCAGTTACTACTGCTGGGTTGAGCACGGTTGCGACCAAGAAACTGGTCAATAAACTGGTCAAGGTAATTCGTTCACCCGGAACACTAATTATCTCAATCTTACAGAACGCCCTTCGCAAGAGAACAAATATCACGACAGCTCAAGTCGTTCGCAAACGTGGAGTACGTTTAATCATGATTTTAATCACCAGCTGAAAGTCGGTTTCCGAAAACCGGAGAATGATTTTGTAATTTGGAGAATGGACGTTCCGAAAAGGCTATAAATTGGGTCGAGATATCAGTAGCAGGGAGAATCTCGTGTCGCGAGAGCATTTTCTGCTCCATATGCATTTGCATTTTTGCTTGACAAGCAAATTCGCGATGAATAGTTCGAATCGAGGCATTCACTATTGAAAACCCGATAAAAAGCCGATGTTTTAACATCAAAAAGAATCCCCAAGCTCATCTTCCCGAGAGACAAACAGCACTCCTCCTCAGCTTCATTCAGCGTGTCGAGAGTTCTTCAATTTCTTTCTCGGAGGTAGGGTAATTGATTTCAGGGAGTTGCTGCTGCCACTCTTGCTGCCAGAAGAACCGCTGCTATCAGACGAAACGTGGCTGCTGCTCGCGGAGTCATCGAGCCTGTCCAGAGACAGCAAGTTCGGACTGTCATCCAACACGTGCAACCAGTCCAAAGACAACAAGTACGCACGGTCGTTCAACACGTACCAGCTCCAGTTCGCGTTGTCCGTCAGGTCATTACTGCTCCACCAGCGGATACTCGTTTCATCCGTGGCCCACCACAACAACAAATTCGCCATACTAGACCGCAACAGCAGCAACAGCGACGCAACGTGGTTGTTCAACAAGTGCAACAGGGAAGACGTTTCCGTCAAGGCAACAACAATCGCCAAAATCAACGTCAGACTGTGATTCGCCGTCAAGTCATCCAGCAGGCACCAAGACGTATACCACAGGTCAGATGATTCAGTTCAAAACGTACCACAATTTGTGATTTTCAGTACGAGCAAGTTGTGCAGAGAGTTGTTCAAGTCCCAGCACCACAACAACGCTTTCAACAACAACCACGTCGTTTTCAACAGCAGCAGAAGCGCTTCCAACAACGACCACAGCAAAACGAAGGAAACATCAGATACGTAAACGCAGGAGGAAGGCCTGTCCAAAGAAACACAGTTGTCAGACAGGTTGGATGCCGGGTAATTGCAGCTGTTCAATATTCGTATTTTCAGGTTCAACCAGTCCAATACCATGCAGTTCAGTACGTCGCAGACCACGCTGTCACATCTCGCGGACGTGGATTCCGTGCGTTCTGATTCAGCAATATATGATGCCATCATGGATACTCAGAAGACTCCTACTCATCTTCTCCCCCCAAAAACTTTAATTTTATGCGTTTACTTCCCCCACCTGATATATATATATATAGTCTCGACTTGTTCCTCTATGATCACCCCTGTCTATAATAAAAAATAACAATCGAGATTGATATTGAATGTTATTTGCAATAAATCTGTTGCGTTATAATCGGGAATCGTTACTTCTTTGCACATACTAGCCTTCAACACAACTGGAAATTGTATAGATGACTTCTCGAGGAAGGGTGAGGACCAGCTCCAACAGGTAAAACTTACATCCTGATCATGAATATAAATAACATTCGTTTTAGTCTCGACCCGAATGAAGATCCCGTATCGGGTCTGGAAAGAGTCATGTCGAACTCGAACTTAGAACAAATGGCCAGACAGAGACGAAGACAAGTAAAAAATGTGTTAGGAAAAAAAATTGCTGTGATTTTACAGGAAGAAGAGTTGATTTTTTCCCGTCAAATCGCGGAATCGGATCGAACTGATAGTCACGAGGCTTTATCAGCTAGATACGAGAGTCTTAACTATGAAGTATCGGAGAACAGATTATATCGTGATGCCGAGAAAAAGCCTTCCCATCAGGTAAGAACTTCACTAAACCAATTGTTTCAATGATAATTCCCAGATCACCCTATGGAGAATCTCCAGAAATCGTTGGATCGTTTGCTTCCTTATCGGAGTTTTCACTGGCCTCGTCGCCGCCTTCATCGATATTATGGTTCATTTGAGCAAAGACTTGAAATTCAACTGGATTCTTAAATATTGTGAGTTTCTCACAAGATTCGTAAGATCCTAGTGAATAATTCAGTGATTTCGAAATGCGGAGAAGAACAGCGAGGAACGACTGCGGGTTGTATGTGGACAGTGATGATCGCGTGGATCGGATACAATTGCGTTCTGGTTACCATCGCTGCGATGCTTGTCATCTATGTTGCTCCAATCGCCGGAGGTTCTGGAATCCCTCAGATCAAGTGCTATCTTAACGGAATCGCTATTCCGGAGGTGAATAAGTCTTCCAAAAAAAATACTGACAGTTTCTCAGGTTGTTCGTCTCAAAACACTAGTGTCCAAAGCCATTGGAGTTGCTTGCTCCGTTGGAGGAGGTCTTTGTGCTGGAAAAGAAGGTCCAATGATTCATTCAGGAGCCGCCGTCGGAGCAGGAATTTCTCAAGGAAAAAGCAACTCGCTTGGAATTGATTTTGGAGTGTTCCAGGAGTTCCGAAACGATAGAGAACGTCGAGATTTCGTATCGGCTGGAGCAGCTGCCGGGGTGGCTGCCGCTTTCGGAGCACCAATCGGAGGAGTTCTATTCTCATTGGAAGAAGGTGCAAGCTTCTGGAATCAGAACCTGACATGGAGAATGTTTTTCTCCGCAATGATCTCGTCTTTCACTGTCAACTGGATTCTCAGTTGGTTTAACGGAAGAAGTGGATGGCTTTCTTGGACGGGACTGGCTAACTTTGGAATCTTTGAAAACAAGGATTACAACATTTGGGAAATCCCATTGTTTCTCATGATTGGTGTTATTGGAGGATGCCTTGGAGCTCTGTTCAATTACCTGAACACTCGTTTGACCGAGTTCCGAAAGAAGTATGTGAGTAGCAAGATCGGACGTCTTTTTGAGTGTCTTCTGGTTGCTGCTGTCTCCGGATTTCTCGCATTCCTCACCATTTTTGCCATCGACGACTGTCAACCAATTGGAGCAAATCCGACTGCGACATCGACTCAGATCAACCAGATGTGGTGCAAGAAAGGAGAGTATTCTGCAGTGGCCAGTTTGTTCTTCCAGAATCCGGAGGAAAGTGTAAAAAGTTTGTTTCACAGTCCAATCAGTAAGTCAAAAACATCGATGATTGAAAACAGCGTAGCTCACTTTCAGACTCATTCAGTGTCACAACTCTGATAATTTTCGGAATAGAATACTTCTTGCTGACTTTATGGACATTTGGGATCTCCGTTCCTTCCGGGGTCTTCATTCCAGCCATTCTCACCGGAGCAGCATGGGGGAGGTTGTTCGGAATTCTAGTCGAGAGACTTTTCCCATCGATCACTGGCATCGATCCAGGGAAATACGCATTAGCAGGAGCTGCGGCACAATTGGGAGGAGTCGTTAGAATGACGATTTCGTTGACTGCAATCATCATGGAAGCTACGAAGGATATCACTTTCGGTCTTCCAATCATGTTGGTTTTGATGGTGACAAAATGGGTGGGAGACATTTTCAATGAGGGTCTCTATGATTCTCATATCGATTTGGCAGAGGTTCCGATTCTCGGATGGAATCCTCCGAAAATGAGCAGAAATATTCTTGCTGAGTAAGTATAAGTTAGTAATCGTCAAATACAATTCAAATATTTGCAGTCGAGTCATGCGAAAAGATGTTGTTGCGCTGGAACGTCGAGAACGAGTATCTAGAATCATCGAAATTCTCCGATCAACTCTCCATCATGGTTTTCCGGTCGTCGATCGAATCGAAGAGTCTCCGTATGAGTCTCTTCCAGATTACGGTAGACTTAAAGGATATATTCTGCGATCTCAACTCTACAAACTCCTTGAAAATCGTATTTTCGAGGAAGAAGGGGAATCGAGCAATGCCCTTCCGAATGATTTCTACGAATGCCAGGACGATGATGAGTGAGTTGTTATTACAGCTGTGCAACATCAATCGTTTGTGTTTTCAGCCAAATGAAATCGCTTTCTGATCTCGGATTAACCCAATACGATGAATCCTGCTGGTTGGACATCGAACCCTATATGCATCCACACCCTCATCGTGTCCCATTGAATACCTCTCTACCATTTATCTTCCGTCTTTTCCGAGGACTCGGGCTCCGTTATCTCTTCGTAGTGAATGATGATAACCATGTAAGTGGTCTCAAACAATTATCAATCGAGAACGGTAATTTTCAGCTTCGAGGAGTGATCACAAGAAAAGACGTTGCTCGGTTCCGTGAACGACGTCGCAACCGCCAGTACCATGTCGACGAGCTCTACATCTCCGAATCCTAAGCTGTCTGTAGTATTTTGAAAACCAATCTTGCAATTTTTATATTGTTTGTTGCCATTTCATGATGCGTGTTTTACTAACTTTTTACTTAACTTAAACCTGTGATGATGATGAATGAGTTTAGACTTTTATTTGATTCGAGTCAAAATACAGTGGAATCTATGTACATAACCGTAATACAATGATTTGTAGCGTATAAAGCTAGGCAATCTGGTGATTCTTCTTTTCCTCTTCCACCGTTTTTCGCGTCACAAAGGTGAAAGATTGAGGCTGGTCAGTTGCCATCGGGAAGAAAAGAATGTTCGCAATGAACATGAGAGATCCATTCAGAATGTAGACGTATCCCCACTGAGTATGCGAAGTTTCATCAGAAACGAATATGGCAACAGTTGCTGGAGCAGCGAAGAGAGCAATGCACTTCATGAATTGAATCATAGCCAGCACAAAATGAGCATATTGGCTGAAAGAAGAAGACTGTTTTTGAATTCTCAGAAAATTAGAATACTCACCGTGCTGCAAAAGTTCCACATTTATAGAAGCCTCCACAATTGGTTCCCATCAAGGTGTAGACAACGCTGAACATGACTACACTTGTGTATTTCCAAGTGACAGGAATATAGGCCAAAGTGACACACATGAATCCGGCGAGTCCCACTGAAGAAGTGTTGAAGAACCACATTCGGACACGTTCCGAGAGGAATTGACGATCTGAGAGCCATCCAGAAATGAGTTTAGCAGGCATGTGTGCCACTGCAGATAGGGAAATCAGCATTCCAGTTTCAACGACGCTAAAGTCCAGAACTTTTCGGAAGTAAATTGGAGAATATGTCAGGAGAAGAATCAAGGTGGTCATCTCGAAGAATGAATTGATCCAAACAGTCAGGATGACTCGATTCTTGCAAATCTCCCAATAAGGAACGAACGAGTCTCTTTCGATATGTGCTTGTGTTTTATCCTTCTGAATCGTAGTCAATTCCTTGGCAGACACTTTCTTGCTGAATTGAGGATCGTCATTGTAGAAATAAAGCCACGCAGCGAAAATGAGGAATCCGGCAACAGCGTGCACGTAGAATGCAGACTGCCATCCATATGACGATTTACACAACTGAAAGAGACTACATTGGAACACGGATTATCCGTCTTTCGATTACCCAGCCAGACGCGGCGTTTGTCATCACAGTGGCTGCCGGACTGAAACTGGTCAAAATCGAGATGAAAAGTCCCGTTTGAGCAAGAGGAGCCCATCGGACACAGACGATTCCGATGGCAGCGAAGTCAGCTGAGTATGCAAGTCCCTGAAACGTTACGAGTTTCTTAGGTTGTGGTGGGGATTTGGAACATCGACTACGAATATGTCTGTCTATTCGAGGGAAGACGGTAGGCTCAAAAGCAAGAGATTCTCACCTGAGCGAATCTCAGAGCGAGAAGATACGGTAGCCCCATATAGGCACCAAATGGAGTCAAGACAGTAGCAAATGCAGAGACCATTCCGGCGATGAAAAATGGAATCCGTGCACCATAACGAACATACGAGTAGTTTATAGGGCCAGTTCCAAGAATCGTTCCAACGGCCACTGCCCAAACGATGGCACTCTTCTCAGCAACAGAATAGTCGTATCTGTTGTATGTTGTCTAAAAAGTCGTTGTTATGACCAAAATACTCAGATTTAGCTAACCCCATTGTCAGATGTTTCGATTCCAGTGGGATCATCTTTCATGCAAATGAACGTGAAGTTGATGATGATATAGTTGGAGAGAATAGAAGTAAGACATGCCAGACCAAGAAAGACCACGAGATAGCGGAACCGATTCTTGACTGGATTCATATGCATTCTGAAATTATTCTCGAATATAGAATGGGGGAAGTAATAATACAGATAGTAATAAAGAGTGAGGGAGACAGAAAAAAAACTAGTGAGGATGTTTTCAACACAGCGGCAGAACGAGTCGAGGGTTTGGGACTATGAACTGTGTTGTTGAGCGCATATTGTGATTTCGAGAGATTCAAAAAAGTGGAAGTGGGAAACCAAAGCACGTTTGGATGCTTTCGAACGCATTCTTGACTAACTTTTTACGACAAGACCATTTGTAGACCTAGAATTTCTAGAATCTTCCCAACAAATTCATATTCGCCTTCAATTTCCAACACTTTGTACATTCTTAAATATGACTGTATCCAGTCTTGTTCCGCTCGAAACCGTTTCCACCTAAGCTCCGCCCCTTTGTCCCGACAGCTTCCCCGTGAAAGAATCATGAAGTGGTCGTAATAATCTCTCCTTTTCCCACACTTCGGTCAAATTTTTACCCTCGTCGCGTCGTCGTGACCATCTGATGACCAGACCTCCGATGTGTGAATTCAAAAGTGTAGTTTGTTTGTCTTGTTGATTACAAAAAAAAGAAGATGAAAACCAGTCAGTTCTGGTAGAATACTCGGAATCACTGAAACAAACAGCTTGATCAGACTAGTGCAGGCTACAAAGAATAACATGTGAATCGGGGGACGATTTGCATGAAGGGCGGAGAACTTTATTTGATGAGAGATGAAATTCGGAATAAACTGGAAAGCACAGAGCTCAGAACCGTAGGTGACGACGTTCAGAAATTCTAAAAATTAATGAATTCGGAAAAAACTTCAAAAGTGTTTTTTGTATACCATATCATCTCTAGTACTCCCTTCTCGTCACTTTGATCAAATTTATCTCGGTTTCTATACCAACTATCTGAAAGTTCTGGAAAATCAAATCGTCCTCTTCAAAGAAATTTGATGGTTCTCGAATCCAGAAGTTTATTATAGGATACATTCAAGGTTTCCAGTCAAAGCTATACTTTTCTGTTTGTCACTTCAAAATGTTCAATGGCCAACTTAGCCTCCTGCCTAGGAAATCAGCTACAGATGAAACCCCATGCTTATCATACTCGGTACATAGACAATCGACCATCCTGATCTTCGACGTCACCGTTCTTCGGGCTTCTTTGTTTGGCGACAGTTCGCTGATCAAAATGTTACAGTTAGAAGGCGTGCAACTTCATGTGAAGTACACGATGAAAATATTGATCTGTAGACTGCAAAAGTCAGATATCTGTTACACTACAAATCAGTTGTACGAGCTTAATCAATCTACAGACATCTTCGGTTTCTGTACATCGTACAATTAGGTGTTCGAAGTTAGAAGAAACTCATAAAACCTAGTTACCAATCGATTATTTGGGTTCTGGTAGACGAAACGCAGTTTAATGTTTCAAAAAATTCCCTGATGGACACTTGACTAGGATCCTTGTCAGATTGGCATTGCAGCGCATAAAAGTGATATAGAGCAAGAACTTCGAAAACAGAAAATAATTCGTGCCTCACCAAAAAAATGTGCCTCAATTTAGGTGGGTCTTCTAACATTTCGGGAGAACTGTGAAACCTTGCTGAATAGTCCACCGATACCTGATAGCATATAAATTACATCCAAATTATTTTTTATTGAAACGGACAGTTCCACATTCACGCTAGTGCAGACGAGCTATCTCAATCCCTGTAACAGATATTAAAAAATGGCCAACTAACGCAATGTTAAGGACAAAGTGAGAAACATTTCGTTAGTTTACCACTTTTCCATAACTGTTACAGGAACCGAGATAAACTTGATCGAAGTGATTGGAAAAGGGTGCCGGTCTATGAGAGGAAGTACGATAACATCATCAATTAATGCAATCAGCTTACAAAAAGCAGAAGTTTTTGTTGTTGATAACTCCAAAAAACTTTTGTTCCGATTTCTTATCATTTATGCTCAAACTCTTGTTCCAGCTTTTTGAAGAACGATGAATGCATATGTTGATTACCTGAAACGGACAATTCAAATGACTGTAAAAACTGTCAGCAGAAGTTTCAGAAATAAATTCCACTCTCCTCTGTTTTTTGCCAAATTTTAACATCAGTTAGTCTTTTTTTTTACAGACATCTGATTTCGTCGAAATCGGTGACTGGTATGAAAGGAATTCTCATTATTGTTATTTTCCGTTCTCAAGTGATCATACCTATTTATCAGAAACCCACGAAAAGGCAATAATTGTCCAAGTTACCGTACATCACATGACTGAAATTCCTCGTTTTCCAATTTTCCGTTTTCGGCCGTAACTCATTTCGTATTTCTTCCACTATCAGTTCGTTTCTTCTCCTTTTTTCGCATGTTCTCTCTTCATATTTTCTCTTGATTCTGTCTTTTTCGCATCGTTTCAGAAGTGATCAATAACGTTAACGTTCTTCTAACGACCCGCGAATTTAGCGGACTTTTTTTTTGGGATTTCTCATTCCGTTTTTCTGGGTGTGTCACACACCGTATCTGTCTTTCAGTCCGATTGGAACCATGGAATAAAAATTTCTAGATTTTATGAGTTTCCCATTTCTTTTCTCAGATTCCTCCTCTCGTCTCATTCCGGTTTAAAACTGAGTCGTTCCTCGATATTTCTACCAGTTTTTCTTACTGAGCCTAGTTTTGAATTACCTCCAAAAATAAGGACAAACCCCCTGGGATGGTCAGTCATCGTTGTTGACATTTGGCTATCGATCTGAAGTATGAGTTATTTCCTTCTTCTTTTCAGTATTCAGAAAATCTACGAATGTTTGGGTTAACTTGGTGCCTCATGAAATATCTATATATTCGTTCAGTATGAAATACAATTTGAGAATTATCAAAAATGTTCAATTTTGAGGAATTGGGAAAGTAAATTCCAATCCGCCAGTTTCTCTGAAAATCGGTGGATATATAAAGCAACTTCAGATCTTTATTCTTGGTAGTTGGCAACTTTTTCTTTTGAAAAACGCTGCCGAGCCTGTTAGGTCGCACACAGAACCGTGACCTCCAATTTCAATAGAATTCAAAGCTAATTTCGCACTTTCTAGATATCTGTTTTTCAGCTCGTTTCAGCAGACTTGACATCCATCTTTAAGAAAAGATGTCAACTAAGCTACAAAAAATAGAGTTGCTTAATACATTTGCCAAATTTCAGAAACTTTGGGTAATTGTAATTTTCTTTTTCCATTGCTCAAAGTTAAAATAGCAAATCGCACGGTACTGTGATCTCAGTTAGACGAACTGGTTGATTTTAACCTAGCAGAAAGTTTTAATCAAGAAATAATAAGTGATTTAAATTTAGATCGAAGGTCATAAAAATATGAAGGTACTTCTGAATATGAACGATTTTCATATTTTACTTTTCAGCTTACTTGAGTTCTTTGATTACAATTGTGTGACAAAAATCAGCCGCAACCAAACATAAAGTTATGCTCCTTAAAACAACACGGGTCTTCCTTTATTTCCCAGTTGTTTTCATTATTTACCACTCAATCCATCATCTAATTGACAGAATTTATCAATTCTTGAATGTAATAAATCTTCACAAAGGACACCCTCCACTTCCTCTGCTCCTCTCTCATTCCTCCACACAGTCCTAGACACACAGAACAGAAAACCACTCACACACATGTACAACTGACCCTTTTTCTCTCTTTCGTCTCTCTTCCTACGTCTCCTGTTCTCTCCCCATGTCTCGTTTTCACTGTCTCCTTCCTTTTCTGGCCACGATGATGAGGTTATTCAATTGTGGGAAGGAATACCTCAAGTGGTTTTGGTTTTCCTTTTCCTATTGGCTGAACACATATCAAACTTGGATTTTTTTCACAACTTATTTTTCACCACTTTCTTTCAATACTGTTTTTTCAGGCTCTTCTCGAACCAGCTCAACAATCGGATTCCAGGCGGGAAATCGATGGAGGCGATTGCGGAACATGACTTCCAGGCAGGACCCAACAACGAGTTGTCCTTCAAACGTGGAAATATTCTGAAAGTGCTCAACAAAGATGAAGATCCACATTGGTTCAAAGCTGAGCTGGAGGGAAACGAGGGATTCATTCCATCAAATTTCATTCGAATGAGGGAGTGCTCTTGGTGAGATTTTGTGATTCTTGAACGAAAATTTAAACGATTTCCGGTTCCAGGTATCTTGGGAAAATCACCAGAAATGATGCGGAAGTTTTACTAAAAAGGTCCAATGTACGAGATGGCAACTTTTTGGTTCGTCAGTGTGAAAGCAGCCCTGGAGAGTTTTCAGTCAGTGTTAGGTGAGTGGACAGCTCAGTTCAGGAACAATTTATTTTGGGTGTTTCAGATTCCAAGACTCCATTCAACACTTCAAAGTGTTGCGTGATCAGCGGGGAAAGTATTACCTTTGGACTGAAAAGCACAATTCACTGAACGAACTAGTGAAGTATCACAGGTAAAACTCCTAGGGTAGGAAAATTTTCCACTTGAATATTTTCAGAACAGCATCAGTTTCAAGAACACACACATTACTTCTTACTGATATGAACATTGATGCGAAGTTTGTACAAGCTCTTTTTGATTTCAAACCACAGGAAAGCGAGGAATTGGCTTTCAAGCGAGGAGATGTTATTATTTGTGAGTTTTCTATTAAAAATAATTTAATAAGTCTGAACAGCATTCCCATGCGAAAAACTTTCAGTGATCGATAGGACGGATCCAAACTGGTGGGAAGGACAACTCAACAATCGAAGAGGCATCTTCCCGTCCAACTATGTCACCCAATTTCAATGATCCTTTTCGAACTGGATTGACTCTTGATAACACATCCGTTTGTTTCCAAACCCTGTTCCATTGTTTCACCAGGTAATAATTACCCAAACTATCCTTGAATAATCTAGTTTGTGCTGCAATCCTTAATCTCGTTTGACATTTTCCTTATTCTTGTCCTATTTCTGTCATCGCCTAGAAATAATAAATTATCTTTCTTGTTGTTTCATTCGTCATAAAAAATTTTTTATTAAACAGTCCAACAAATAACAAGATAACCATCCTAGGAAGCTAATGTACTTCATTCTACTTATGGCACATCAGCTTTTCTCGTCAGCTCGCAGTGTGATTCCATATCTGAAACAATTTCAAGTTGTTTCAAGGTCTTTACTCCTTTTACAAACCTTTGCAATTGCATCTCGGAAAGTGTCGTTGGTGCATCACTCATGAGATCCTTTCCATTCTTCGTCTTTGGGAATGCAATAACATCCCGAACCGGTGTCAAAGGATTACCATCTGAAGTGAGCATAGCGACAAATCTGTCAAGTCCCAACGCGAATCCCCCATGAGGCGGTGCTCCATGAGATAAGGCATTCAGTAGATGCTCCATTTCTTCAGTCGACTCGCCGAGAACTTTCAAAACGTGTCGTTGAATTTCCGAGTTTTCGATTCGAATCGATCCACCGCCCATTTCCACTCCGTTGATGACAAGGTCATAATGTTGTCCGGTGATTTGAAGAAGTTGTTCCTTGCTCACAAAGAGATTTTCTTTAACCTGGTCGACTGGGGCAGTGAATGGATGATGTGTTGATACGAGCTTGCCTTCTTCGAGGGAGAACAGTGGGAAATCGACAACCCAATGTGCAGTGACAACATTCGTGGAACGGAGACCACAAATCTCAGCCACGTAGTTACGAAGTTGACCTGAAAAATGAAACTTCGAGAAAAAAAGAAAAATGTTCAGAAAACGTACCCAAAGTCCAATAGACTCCTTCAGATTCTCCCCAGCAAACAATAAGAACATCATCATTTGTCAATTCAAATTCATCAATGATCTTCTGATTGTCCACTGACTTGAACCAACTCTTCTGTGACTGGTGACAAACAGCAAAGTTCCGCCCGTTCTCGTTCATCTGAACCAGTCGCTTCCAATCATTTTTGACAGAATTCGAGATTGCCACTTTTCCCGCTCCTCGACAAACGATCACTCTCGCTTTCCAATTCACACAGTCATTTTTGTTCAAAAACTCAAAAATATCACTTTTCAAATCTTCGATCTTCCATGGCACTCTCATATCTGGCTTATCGATTCCATAGCTTTTCATAGCTTCAGAATATGAGATTTTCGGAAACGGAGCTTTTGGTTTTATATGACTCAAGGACTCCGGCCAAGCAGATACAATCATATCCTCGATGAGTTGCATGACGCCTTCTTGTGTTGTGAATGACATTTCCACGTCGACTTGAGTGAACTCTGGCTGTCGATCACCTTTCGATCCTTCATCTCGATAGCAACGAGCTACTTGGAAGTATCTGTCGATTCCTCCAACCATAAGAAGTTGTTTGAACTGTTGAGGGCTCTGCGGTAACGAATATGCCATTCCATGATTGGGAGGTGGAGCCGGGACCACGAATTCTGTGGCTCCTCCTGGAGTTCGACGAAAAAGAGTCGGTGTTTCTACATCCACAAATCCACTCTTCTCAACGAGAAACTTCCGAAGATTATGAACAAATTCAGATCTTATCCGAAGCGCTCTTTGCAGTTTGTCAGATCTAAGATCAATGTATCGATATTTCAGTCTAGTCTTCTCATTTGCCTTCACATCCGGAAGCATAGGAATGTTCGTAGCAGCTTTATTCAAAACTGTGAGTTTCTCCACATCAATCTGGAATATTAAAGTTGTTCCATGAAACAACAACTTGTGAATACCTCGATATCTCCAGTTTTCATCGCCTTATTCCTATTCTCTCCTCGATCGACCACAATTCCATCCACCCGAACAACCGATTCATAAGGAATTTCTTTCAGAAGTTGCTTCAATTCAGAGTTTTCCTGAAGTTTTGCTTGAACTGAACCATAAGCATCGCGTATTACAAAGAACCGGTCCATTCGTCTGTGCGACAGCCAACCCATGACAGTAACTTTTTCATCTTAAAAATAACTGCTTCAAGTATAATTCAAGAATTAAAAGTTACTTGTATTTGATGCATTCAGCTCATCACAGGTGTGGGACCTTACAGTGTATGATGAAGTGGATAACAGTTTACGGCATCCGGCTGCTAGATTTCTAGCCGATAGCATACTGAAATGATTTCCAGTCGATGGTTCTTTTGGACTCCTCTGGAGACTTAATGTATAATCTGGGAGAGTTCTCTAGCAATTACCCAAAAAAAACTCAGCTGATTGACAGTGAAAAAAAAACAAGATTTATTGTATAACAGAAACCTGAACAAGCAGTTTAATTTAACAACATTACAAGAGCCAACCATCACAGATAAACCTAATACACCCGATTCTATATACAATACAATCAAAGAAGGAAGTCAGCTTGACTAGTTTCTGATGCAAAGCGACAAGAAAAGCGAAAACTCGTAATTTGGAGTATTAGACCTTATAATACCAAGACTCTTTTCGTTTCAAAGCAATGTTATGTCCTGCGATTCGACTGTCGATGTTTTTCAGACCCGGAGCGAGAAGATACTTGAATCCAAACTTTCGAATTTCTTCAATGTCTTCATCTCCAACAAAGTTGCTAAAAACAACTTTATCATTGTCGTACAAAGGACTCCTCCATTTATCCGTGTTAACACTCGGTGGTTCGTTTTTATAGTCATCCTCAATTCGTGGAGTTTCTTCTATCCAACACACGGGTCCATGATGGAAGTGCTTCTGGAAAAGTGCATATTTCCAAATTTCTTTCTCCGAGAACATGTTATTAAAATTTACCTTTCTCTTTGGATAGAAATGATATTCGTAAATATCAGCCATCAAAACTCGAAGTGCAACTGAGTCAACAATTTCATGAAGAGGATAACAGCAACCATGGCAGTATGCATCAGGAATCGGAATATCGCTGACGAGTTCTCGAATATCCCTCAAATGCTGCTCTTCTTCGAACAGAACAAGTGCCTCTTTGTTGACGTTTTCCAAGTCGGCAGTGTGATTTGGATACGCTTTCAGAAGTTGATCCAACACCTGTTTCGCAGAATCAGAAGTTTCTCCATTTCGTTGCTTCGCTTCATCTGTCAGGTAAGCGTTGAATAGGAATGCTCTAACTCTATCCATTGCTTGCTTCGCCTTCTCTTGCTTCTGTTTCTCTTCTTCCTCTGCTTTCTTTTTCTCCGCTTCCTCTTTCATCTTCTCGTCAACTTCATATTCAATCAACTCTTCGTCTTTTCCGTACTGGTTCTCATAATATTTTTCTCCTCCTTCTGCTGTCAAGTTGCGCTTTTCGTGATGATCACCAGTGCTTACCTAGAACATATAGGTTTGCCTTGATTCCTTTTGCAGAACTTCCTACCGTTTTTACTCCAACTTCCTGTTCTCTCTGTGATTGGATACTACAACAATCCAGCATTCCAGGATCTACTGGATGCGCTTCTGTGTTGAAAATGTAGCCTCCACCATAAATAACACAAGTCAAATTTTTGGAGCTTGTGAAAACTCGGGCTTGGTCTCCTTTCGAGTGGATGAAATTATCTGGATCGAATAGAAGGTACAGATATTTCGTAGTCTCGGCAAGAAAGAATGATTCCATCCTATCCTCGATATTGTGCTCCTTTACGTTGTTGATGGTAGCATATCCGCACTTTGTACGAGCAGATGCTTCGATGGCCTGAAAATTAAGTTTTTAATTCATTTCCCAAATTGAAAACTAAGGACCTACATCAATCATCTCCGCTCCCAATTCCAGCCAAGTTTCATCTCTTGTCGCTCTGTACAGATACATCAGAGACTCCACAATTTCAGGTCTCAACGGAAACGCCGCACGTTTGTCGCCTGGTTCTTCGTTGTGTATATTATAGAATTCTGGTGGAAATCCATACTTTCGGATGACTTCCGAGTATTGAAGCATGATTCGAGTGGCATCCTGCACATCTCCAACCATTGTCAGAGTACCAGGCCAAAAAGCTTCGAGAGATTGGAAGATTGGCAGTGATACTGCTCCCTTGGCCATTGAGACCCACATGAACCAGTCGTCTTTTCGAACGTACTTGTTTATTGCCGTGGCATGTTCATTGAACTGTTTCATCAGACTTGGTCTTCTGAAGAGATACGCCGCTTTCGCGAGGTATTCGAAGTAGCTGTCCACACCGGCGCCAATCCCAGAATCCGTCGCTGTCCATTGTCCCGTTTGTACATTTATATGGTTTCCAACAAGACCGATTGGTGATCGAGTGGACCAGAGAGCATCAAGAGCTTTCAGTGCAACTTTTTCATACTTGTCGTCTCCAGTTAATCGGGAAAGAGTACCAAACTCTGGAATTCTATCAAAACGATTTTGAGTGACTTGGATGATGAGTCTTACCAATAGCAAAAGTTCCTACTCCTGCAGTGCAAGTGATCGGTGTCTCATCTTTATGAACTCCATACTTCAGATTCACTGTTCCATATGGCATTCCTGTTTCCGTGTTGAATGCTGGCATCAAACGATCGGCCATTTTGACTGCAAGTTTCAGTAAAGGACCATCGCATGGGTAACCTTCCCAATCTGCGACAAGATCTGAAACAGATAAAGCTTTATATTGTGATTTAACCTATGGATACCAACCTTTGTGTCTTCCGGCTAACATATGTGCAGAGATCAACCCTCCAACAACTCGAATATTTGTTTCGAAAACGGATACATTTACATTCGCATCATCACGCACTTTCTCGAGTACCAACGCAACGGCTCTTTTGAATTCTGTGGTGTTTCCCATGACGAGAAGAGTATCCAATGCATCGATGAGTGACAGAGAAAAGGACCCCCATGTGTCCTGTCCAACACAAGTGATAGGTTTCAGCTCGTCCAAAGGGAATGCGTGATTCAGGTAGCCATTGTAAGCATGATAGAACATTCGATGCACTTTTTCCCGATAAGATTTTATCACTTTTGGAGAGAATCGAAGTGATGAACTTTTGTCATCTTCAGAACTGCCAGGGTCGTCGGAGGCGTATAGTATTGTTACTAACACTAAGAAGATGCCCGTTTTCCGTAAAATCATCAGATCTGAAAATTCTCAGATGTCAAAAGTCTTGTAGTCGTGATTAAACATTTTTAGAGCGATTTCACATGTGATTGGATCTAAAAAAACAAGAATAAATTCGATGAAAGTTTATGAGGTGAGAATAACCAGTAGCAGTAAAAATGGAAAAAAGAAGACTGAGATGGATAGTGAGAAAAGATCATTTACAGTAAAACAGGTATCAATCAATCAGTTTACCGGGATTAAAGAGGTTTATTTAGTAGGTGGAGCGAAACACGGATCCCCGAAGCGTTCCATGACGTTGCTCGCTTCTGAGAGCTCGTTTCGGACTTTCTCACGCATGTAGTAGATCGGGCAGTCGCGTGCGGAACAGTTGACCTTATCTTGCATTGTTTTGGCACAATTTTGACACTCTGTCCACAGACGGCCGAAATGGTTCTCCAACTCGTGCATTGTTGTCAGGCTGTATTCATACATTATGATACCTACAGTATACTTCCACTTACCGGGAAGCGAAAATCTCTGGAAGCTTTGGCTCGCAGTGCTTGCAGACAGCATTTTCTGATTCTGTTTTCGGAAGGACACTCTTACATCCGAGACATGTTGCCGACTTCTTCGTAAAAGCTGCAAGTCCTCCGACTTTACTCTGAACAACAGTTCGGACTCTCGTGTGTTCTCCTTCAACAAGAATCTTTTCAGCTCGGTCTCCCAAGATTGGTTCGAAGATTCTGGCGAGTGGTTTCGCCAGTTGATTAGTCAAATAGTGTTTCGTATCGAGTGGAATATTATTTTGAAGCACGAACGTCGGATCTTCAGCACGCTCATAAGCTGGAACATTTTTCGCGGCAGCCACGAAGACGTACGGTACACGATCACCGAGTCTAGGGGCACTTCCAGCGTCTCTCTTTTTCATTCGAGCTGCCAACTCGACGTGGGCTTGTTTCGCTTGGTATTTCTGAAAAAGGATCATAAACTTCGACAACAAAAAGTAACACTCACATCACCCGACTTTGTCAGCTCCTTACTGATGATCAGAAGTGAGATATCAATCTTGTTGCACAGTAAATCACTGATTGTTCTCTTGGCGAAATCCAGGGCTGACTGCTGATCTCGGTCAATCAGTAGTTTTTCGAGACATACTCCTAGAACCTTGGCAACCAATGGACAGTTGTCACGACGGACCGTTTCCAATCCCTTGCAGTCCATCTTGTCATGAACTTCTGGTTTGGTGAAGTAAAGACCCGCGTAACGTTTCTTGTTGATGAGCAGATACGGGAAGTATACTTTTTCGAATTCCAGCTTGATTGGCGGAGTGAAAATTTTACTGACTTCTTTCGCAGCTTCAAGTCCAATTTCCATTGCCTGAGCAACATTCTCCACTCCGAACTTCACCATCACCGAATCGGTATCTCCGTAGATGACCTTTGCATCAGCAGGACATTTTCCATCAAGAGCTCCCTTCTTGTAAATTCGTTCGACTTCTGTTTTCGTCATATCGATCATCTTTCTTCCGAATGCGGTGACAGATTGAGAGATTTCCAGACACGGTAGTTTTCCAACAGTCGCTCCAGTGAAACCATAGACTGAATTTGCAGAAATCTTCAAAGCTAACTGTCTTCCATTATACACCATCCGTTTGAACTCGTCCTTTTCATTCTTCATGTCATTTTTAGCACGCTTTCTAGCGGCTAAAAGATCCTCGAGAATCTCCGGCAGAAGTCCACGACGTTTGGCTTTCGTGGCGAAATATTGTCCAGAAGGCGTGCGAATATAATCCTCATTTTCCACGCCTTGTGGTGATTTCAAGAGAGTGGTATAGCAGAGGTTGTGAGCAATCATGATAGATGGATAAAGAGAAGCAAAATCCAGAGTTGCAATTGGTTCGTTATAGAAACCACGGATCGGATCGATAACTGTAGCTCCTTCATAACCCTCACCATCTCCCGAATTTGATTCAATGACCGGAAGGAAGAAGTTATTTTCCTTGCAACGACGTAGCATCATAGAGAGAATCTGAAAATTAGTTTATGAGAAGATGACTGCGTTCGAACGAAATACCAACCTTGATTTGTTGTCCTTTCGTGAGAAGGAAATTCATCGGAACACCCGTGACTCTCGCCATTTCGATATAGTTGATGATGGACATCAATTTATCGAGAAGACGAAGAGGAAGGTATGCATCTTTCAAACAATATTGAGCCAAGCGACGTCTGGTTTGCTCGTCTCCACGTTGCAAATCGGGGATGATGTTGTGCTCGACATCCTCTTTCTGTTCAGACAGAAACTGGTAGGATACACTATTGAGTGTGTAACTGCGTAGTTTGTAGTCCCGAAGAACAACTTGAAGAACATCAAAAATGATTCTCCCGTGGATATCGATACTCTTGTTCACTCGACTACCCATTTGCTTCGACGAAATGGCAGCATCTCTAACAACAGATCCTTTATCACGCTGTCGGCCCAGATGAGATACTTGTGGAAGAGAAAGAACTTTGGCACGATCCAAAATGTAAGGGAGATCGAAGTTGAGGATGTTGTAACCAGTAATGATATCTGGGTCCACTTCGCGAACGAATTCCGCCCATTTTTCCAGAAGAACTTTCTCGTTCACACATTGGATGATGTTTGATCCCACAACTGGAGCACAAGTTCCAAGAACGAAGCAGTTACGTACAAACGGCTCCGACTCTCCTTCGACTTTGACGAGATTGGCTATTTGGATGATTGGATCTTTGATAGCTTCCGGAAAAACTCCTCGACGACCGATACATTCAATATCTAGCGACAGGGTTCTGTAAACACAAACTTTCGAATGTATTCGAACTTGATCCTTACCGAATCGGAGCAATGTCTGCCCACTCGCCGTCACTGTCATGAACAATTAAGTTTTTGACATTGACTGAAACTTCAATCTGACATCTTGACGATTTTTCAGCATTGGAAAGAATACGACACTTTCCAGCGGGAATCTGTAATGATGCAAATTCAGTTTAACTTATTCAGTTAGTAAGATACCTCAATCCAACCGCAGCCAACGATGTTAGTCTTTGCCAAAAACATGACGACCGCATTAATATTGGACTCGTACAAATTTCCAACATTGACAGGTCCTTTTCCCATCATGTTGACACCATTCTTCAGTTCCGTTCGAGCTTTGTTGAGTGCTTCCGTGGATCCAGTGACTTTAACGAATGGGACTTTCGTATCAGCACCACGGAAATAATAGAGATTCTCTCCTTGCACGATTTCCACATGAACGAGATTATCGACGACTTTTCCGGGCAACTGCGTCTGTCCACTGCCACCTCTCCGTTTTGCAGCTGCAACAGCGTTACAAATCGCAGACTGTGCGATTCCGATGTGTTCAACTCCGAAGCCTTGTGGAGCCTGAAATAAGTTTATGAAAATTCAAACTTAAGATTACTGAATACCTGGAAATAGAAATGCGGGAAGTAATCTGTTACAATCACACAAATCGAATTTCCTGCTTTCGTGACTCCATAGAGTTTCACATTAGTTCTATCATATGTGGTCGCTGATCCGTCTTCGTGATACGTTTCTACTTCGAGCACTTGACATGCAATATTCTTAGAAATACCAAGGCCTTTCTCGACAGCAGGCCTTTCCCATCCGGTCTTATCGATTTTGGGATTGAGTGGCAGATCTTTTTCGAATTTCGGCTGAAAAAATACTAATTCACAACTGGCTGGAAAATCTTCAGAACTTTGATATGATCAATCAGATTGAAAATTTCCGAGTTTTATTCAAATAATTATAAATTATACGGAGGCAACTCACCACGTAACACTGTTCGAACTCATCGCTTTCGCGTTTGCGTTTCACATCTGGTTGAAATGAAGTGCCCCCTGGTCGTTTGGAGGACATATCTGACAATGATCCACATTATTAAAAGTTTAACAAAGGGAACTTCAAGCCAAAGTATGCGATTTCTTTTTAACGTCAAGCGACATCGCAAGCATGCTCTAACACGATAGCGCGAGTGTATCTCTATTCGAAATCCACAAATGTTATCCATAAAATCTCCACAAGAATCTTCATTGGCTCAAAAGTCTAACAAAATGAATGTGAAGTTTAATTTTTAAGTCTGAGCATTCCCTGAGGTTCTTCTTGAATAAAATTTTTTGATTTCGAAAAAAAACATCTTATTTTGAGTAAAAAGATGCTGCCGGATTTACAGTTTAGAGACAAAATACAGATTAATAATACGATGTTCAATTCAACCTGAAATCAGGTCTGAAATATCAAGGAAAAAACACCAAAAAAATATAATTCGGCAAATAAAACATTTCAGTTTGTTTTGCCGCGCATATTTAGACACAAGAGAAACGCGCTCCGTGGCGAAAAGAAACAGGCGCGGTGTTTGAACTATATTTTTTTACTCCTTGTATTGATTTCCAAAACTTCGTTTTTTCTGCATTTTTTCTGATCAAGGCCCAAACTCGGGTTATTTTTTGAAAGTTTTGCCGATAATTTCAATCGAAAAAATCAGGTTCATATTATTTGTTCAGATGTGTGCCAAATCAAACTTTCGGAACGCAGCATGGTTCGAAAAATTGAATTTCGAAAACTCGAAAATTTAAAATAGCCTGAATAGTACGTTTTCGAATCGTTTTTTTTTCATCGAAAATAAAAGATGCCTGAAAATTTTCATGAAAAAGGCAAAAAAAAGAGATATTGAAAATCTGTTCAAGCCCTGACACGATTTCAATGCATGCATGCAATCTGCAACATACTGAAATTTTTTTCGTCTCGGGAAATCTGGTCGAGAATTTTTTAAATTTTGTTTTTCTTCCGCTCACCTCTGAGTTCATTTAAGCTATCAACTCTATGTCATTGTAAGTCGCCATTATTGTTTCTTTATTTCATTCTCGATGTCTCGTAAAGCAGTTTTCGTCTTTACACTTTTTTTCATTTATCATTATTATATCCTATTTTGGTGCTTCTTTCAGTCGTAGCATGGACGACGAACTCGATTACGGATCGGATCATTCAGTACATGACGATGTCGACGATATCAGTGACCATGAAGGAGAGCGCCAACCAAAAGTGAGTGAATAATTTTTGAAAACGTGTTAAAACAGTACATCTGCGTAGAGTTGAAGCTGTAAAAACTGAAGAATGTGTGAAATCCAAGGAGGATCCTAGCAAAATCTGAAATTTTCTGCTTCAAAAAGTTGTGAACTATCTGATGAGTCTGAATCTTCCGCTTGGCGACCGGTTTCCCTTTATTTCTTCTTGTTGTCCGCCGGATTTCAACTAGTCGAGTCATTGTTTCATGAGGTCATCCCGAGTTCTTTATTATACAAATAACCGCCTAATTATGTTTCCTGATCAAGCCGACTTGTTGACACGACATTGGTCCGGTGTGCGCAGCCCAAATTATCCAGAATTTGTGGTGTGGCTGTGTAATTATAGCGTCTTCTCACCAGTCTCTCATTTTTCGTCTGATCTCCTCATCTCACACTCACACACACACGAAGATACACAGAACTGCGCGCAGGTAATTGAACACAAATAGCCTAGTGGTTAAGGTAGTGACCGGAGGAGGGGGCAACGATGATGACGACGTCCGGAGGGGAAGTGAAGGAATGAATACAGAAAAAGAGGTGGCGAAGAGAAAAACTGTCGGCGGCGGCGACAGAGAAGGAGAGCCCCTATTGTGCCTCGGCCATTCATCGGCTGTCCTTGCGTTGCTCTCTTTCAATTCAATACCGTCTGCGGTGGTGGTCTCCCAAATCGAACCTCGGAAATATTTGTCTAACAACTCGATGACACAAAAAGTTTTACGACAATGCCGAAGATTCTGGATGGCCTTTCCCATATGTACTTATTGTTACGCGGCATTTCGTCGGACAGTGATAGACCGTTCTGTGTTCCATGAGTTTCATTTTAGACAGGAAGCGCTCTTCGATTCGCCAACATTGTTGAGAGGTCTTCGCTATGGTAGGTTACAGTAAACTGCCGGTTCCTATGATGTCTGGTAAACTGTAATCCATCTCTAGTCGCGTGCAATAAGATTCACAATGCGACAATTTTAGTGTGAAATCGATGAAAATGTTCAGCTTCGAGTAACTGAAAATTGTCTTTCCAGTTCTGAGAATTGGTGAGAATTTTTTAAGTCAGAAAGAATTTTTAAGTATGCCAGGATGAAAAACTAACTTAAAAAAGAGCAAAATTAGCACCAAATTCGGCCCAAAGTTGAGATCGCGGTACTGAACGCGATCAAATGTACTTGAGGAAATTTATTAGAAAAATTGTGATAAAATAAAGAGCTAGAGTTTATTACTAAATCCACCAGTTTTCAAAAAAATTGGGTGGGAAAGTAATATCAGTTTTTCGAATTTGACGGTTTTCAACGATTTCACTTCGAAAATTGTCAAATAGTATATTTTATTGCACCGTGCATGTAGGTGTTCCCGTATATTTTGTGATGAAATCTGCAAATCACCGATGGCAATAATGACCATTTTTCTCATTTCCCATCCATACAATCTTCTTTCCATGCATTATAGGCTTCTCTCCAAAATTTGGTTGAACCAACAACGCCGACGATCCCATTTCTTTCCAACTTCTCCAATGACACCAAATACTGTTTGATTAGTTTATTCCGTTCACTGTTGAAATGGTGTCTATTGACACCATTTAGTTGAACCGAAAGCTCAGAGCTATCTGAAATGCGAGGTGGGGAGGAGTCCTGTGTCCCGCCCCTTTAGGCTGTGTGCGCGCCCTCCTCTCGCCTCCTCCATCCGTCCTCTTGCCCCCTCCGCTCATTCTTCGTCGCTCCTCGTCCTCCTATTCCACCCTCAATATGAGCGGTCGTCGAATGTGTCTCCCCCCTTCCCTCCCCTCTCCCTTACTCAGTGTATGTGTATGTGAGCGTGTGCGACGGCGCGCGCCTTCAGTCGTGTTCTTGTGCCCATGGCGCTGTGGTGCATCCAGCAATCTTCCAAAGACGTCATCATCATATTCCAGCCCTAGAGGTCTATCCCAAGCTGATTGTTTGTTCTGCTTCAACCAGGTTGTGCCCACCCGGCCGCCTGATACTTTCGTCTCAACCTCGCTCTCTGATGTAGTCGTAGGTGAGCAAAGTTTCAGGTGTGCCGGAACACGCCCTTACTTTGCCAAGTTTGTCTATAGATTATTGGTAAGACTCAGAACATCATTGTCACCTAGAACAGCATTGCTCTCATCCTGGCGGCTCTCGGAGTATATGGTGTGTATGTGTCCGTGAGTGTGTCTCTCTGCAGAATATTTTATTTAAAAGAGCTGGAAAGATGTTGAAAAGTGGAAGCGAGGGGAAGAAGGAAAAAACCGAGAAAGCAGACGGAGACGACGCAAAACGATGTTGTACATTTGTGACGGAGGCCGGGGCGGTTATTTCGCGCTCATTCACAATGCTGCTGTGGTACGTCGTCGCGCCAATTATATATTAATGATGATGTAATTGTGTGTATAGGCATATTTGTACTAGGTTCGAACAAAATATCCAGTGGAATGAAACGATCCGCGTCGTGATTCTGAATTATTTTTGTGGCAGCTAAAGTAGGATCACTGGTATTGTGATTCAACGGTTCACAAAGTTCAAATGTCCAGCTTCTCTTAGTTAGTGAAAGTTTTCACATTGTGAGTGTGTGTAACCTAGCAACCTCGCGGATTTGGGACATTCAATTCGTTCCGATCTTCAATATGCCATGAATCTCATGTGTAGCTGATAGGTCTTATTTTCATCCTCCGACTACCACAAAATTATATATGTAGAATCCTTTGGTTGCACGCGATTATCAATTGATTGGTGTTGGAATTCGAAGGAGGGATGAAAAACGAGCTCAGCGTGCTTGTTAACGACATTGCATCTCGCATCCGGCGCCAGAAACTACAGCGATTCTTTTGGAGCATTCTCGGACACATCTGGCTTTCATTGATTGAGTACCCGCATGTCACATTTAACATGGAGAGTGCTCGATGTCTTGTCTTGAACTTTTTCACATAATCTGGGTGCTGGCAAAAGCGACCCTGCAGATTCAGGTTCTGAATTGAAGATGAGCCGACTGTTGACATGATTCGAGTTATGACCTCGCTCAGATTTCATCTCCTCAATAGTATATCTTTTATTTCAGAATCTGATTCTGTACAGCCGATTTCACCTTGATTATGAAAAAAATTTGATTCAAAAAGTCTATCAATCTCCTTAAAAGCCGGATTGACTTGGCACAAAAATTATCATCCGAAAGAATGGCGTTGCTTGTTTCTCTACTCAAATGTTTATCTTTCCATCCTTCCAGTTTGTTGGTGGAAATTCGCTCTGGAAACCATCAAGAGTCGTATTCAGTCTTCCGTCGTTTAGCTCAGAACATGATCTCACAGTGAAAAATAATACAAGGCAAGATGCCAAGCACGCACGCATGCATCCTCATGAATTTTGTGACGAGGAGCGGCGCTACAAATGGTTGGGAAACGCAAAAAAAGGGGAAGAGAAACAGAGACAAAATAAACGAAGATGGGGACACACACACACACACATAAAAAGATGAAAATCGGTCCGAATTTATGAGGCCGACTCGAATAAAGCGATTGTATTGCAGTGGTGGTTAGGGGTGGTTGAAAAGAGTTATTGCCGCGACTCGCTTCGGTTATAGATGGGATACTGTAGGCCGTCTTTTTCTGCATGGGAATCTGACACTCAAAGCATTCATAAGCAAGAAGGGAATATGTATCACCAGAATCCGATATAATACCATGAGAAATAGAAAACATGGAATAACACAATGATATAGAAATCTGATTTTCAGGATCGACTGGATGTCATCATCGATCGGAAGGAGAAAATCGCCACCGAGAAAGCGTTCGGAATCAGTGAAGATGGCGAGAAACATTTATGTGTAAGTTTCAAATTTTGATCTTCGTTTGTGCCTTCGTTCTATCCTTCCCCCAGTCTTCGCTCCCTTGTTTTCTTTCAACTTGCTGCTAAATTATCGTGGCACAACTCGAATGTGGCAAGATAACAAGAGAGTGATGGGATGTTGGTGTGGTTTCGATGGATTCGGCGGCACTGCACTGACCGGAGCAGAAAAAAAAAGAAAAAAGTTGTATCATGCATAAAATGAAGTGTTTGCCGCTTGGCTGCTTAAGACACCCATGGCTTCTCCCTTTTTTTGCAACAAGAGTCTTTTCGTGTCAGCCTCATCAAGACATCTTCATCAACGAAACGAAGACTAGAGCGGTTTCAGAATGAAAGTGCACTATAGAGGTGTTACAGTATACCCAATGGACAAAAACTTTCGAACCCATTATTTTTCGCAAATCGAAGCAGTTATTAGTAGGATCGGAGAAGAGGTGTATTTCTTACCTCAAATCCCATTGTCTGTAAATGAGATAGAGGTTTCCGGAATACACTCTTCTTTCCATTTCTTCGTCCGATTCTTTCATTCTTTATTCTGTCTCCTCTGCACCCAGCCAACACCACATAATATGTAATTAGTAACCTCGTCACGTCGTTTCGTTTTGCTTTGTTCATCTCGTTTCCTTTCCATTCCAGGAAGGCAATGCAATATTGAATAGAGAAAAGGGTGGATAGGGTACTAGTAGAAAACAACGTTTCTTTGTGGAGCTGTGTTTCAAAAAATATCCCAAAGAAGAGCAGCAATCGAAAACATGAATAATAGATCAAAAAAGAAAGTATCAACAAAACAACTCAAATTGTTTCGTTTTATGGGACGATGAATCTTGTACACTATGAGGAACATGGCTTTTCAGGTCACCGCGGGAGAAGCTGGGGCTCTTCGTAAGGAGCTCGAATCGACCGATTTGAACTCCAAACTAGATTCGGTTTTTGTGCATGGCGTCGAAACAATGGACGAATTCGAAATTCAAAAGTATCCTTTCTTACACCTCAAACTCGGCTCAAAGTTTTTATTTCAGAATTTTCGCTGATTTTCGACCTGAGAAAGTTTGGAAGAAGGGCGAAGTAGCAATCGTACAATTCCATTACAGACAAGAAGCAGCTGCTGTAAGATCATTCTTCCTCGCTTAGTTTTATTGATTCATTTTCAGATGATGCTGAACATGTCAAAGATGATGCGCCGAGTACGTGGAAAGAAGAAAGCCAATGAAGAAGGAGAAGTGATTTCTGACGATGAGGATCTGGAAGACGGGCAAATCAAAGAAGAGAAGGACGATTACGTCGAGTTGATGGAGGGCCTCGAGCCAAACGGTAGGTTGATGACACAGCTGGAAGCAGCGGGATATGTGGAAGTGATGTTTGAACAAGCCTGTTAGCTGTCAGCACCGAATTGATTACTGAGTCTCTTGATTGGTTTGAATAGAACTCGTAAACGAAAAGCAGAGTTTTGAGCAAAGTTCCTAACAAACAATCTCAGCCAGTGTAGATACACTGCAGTGTGTTTATTAGTTGGAGTGAAACGGGTGGGTAGGGAGTGAATACGACTCTTCGAAATTTCGATTTCGAATTGATCTTCGATGTAAACAACTCCAAAAGTGCAGAAGATGTATTACCAGCAGACAGCAGTTCATCTCGCCCACGCACGGACATCTCGTTCTTCTACGTTCACACAAAGAAAATTCGATAGAATAATAGTACTCGAAAAAGAAAGAGAATGTTGTGTTAGTTTAGTGTTTCTATCCCCAATCCATACTCAGTCGGTTAATACTGCCGCTTACATTGTCATTATTAGTTTCCCCCCCCCCCCCCCCCCCCCCCCCCCCTCTTT